>JAVQJS010014162.1:0-27393 GCA_036024795.1 Galaxias rostratus | reverse complement strand
TCCAAAGGATCCATATATGATGTTTTGTCACACTAAAGGGGAAAAGATTGAAGTGGGTGTACCAAGGTCTCAGACTTTATAGTAGGGTTATGCATCAGGCTTTCAGCGTGGTGCATGATTTCTCTTCATTGACCATCTCTTGAATAATGTAATTCACTTCAAACTGAAGCTGTGTATGTAAAGTCACACATAGTGACATATTTGTATCAAGTTAATCAGCATTCATCAGCAGACCGGAAGGAGAGTGTGTAAGTCATGCTAACAACACTTTCTTCAAGGTTTATCTTACTTGTTCTGTCTTTGACCTCGATGATCTCTGAAACAAAGCCTGCTGGTCCTACTCCAGCTGCGTTAGTGGCTTTGACTCTGAAACGGTAGAATCCATTCTGCTTCAGTCCAGCAACCACAAACTTGGTGCCTCTGATCTCTTTGTCCTTAGCCTGGTGGAAGGAAAAGGCCAGATTGTTACTACATAGGTCTGTCTGAGCTATCTAGCAGAGTCAAGACACATAGTAATCAGTAATCGTTTGTTGGGAGTACTTAATTGGTGACCCATTTGTAAAGTGCTGAGTGCGAGTCCTGAGCAAAGCGCTAAAACAAAGTAACTAGTCTTATTTATTTACTGAAATGTATCAAATCTTCTGAAATAGCTTGGTCTCATTTATTTACTTTTTCCCATTCCTCTTCTTCCACTACGACTTCCTCATCCTTCTTCTCTTCCTCATCACTTGGCAACAGGAAGGCAACCTTCTTCTGCTGCTGCAGCTGATCCTCTTTCTCTCTGTCTTCGTCTGTCAGTTCTTTGTATTCCACCAGATAGCCAGTGATCTTAGATCCTCCGTCAATCAGGGGAGGGATCCACTCCAGGTCCACGGTGGACTTGGTCCAGTCTGTCACCTTTGGAGAAGGGGGGCCGGGAGGCACTACACAGAAACAATGAGAAGGCATCATATTTCAACTCTAGCATTCTGTGACTGAAGCTATATTCCTCAATGTGCATAATGGAGTGTGACCCTGTTCAGGTCACAAGTAAACTAAACAAACAAACAAACAGACCTATGGGGTCTCTGCAGAGGATGGGGTCAGAGGGCACACTAGGCAGCCCACAACCAGCAGCGTTCATAGCGATGACCCTGAACTGGTAGATGGCTCCTTCCAGTAGCCCTGTGACCTCCCACTCCACGCCCATCATGGCCCTGATGGGGTCGCGGTTTACGCGGGTCCACCGCTTGGCCGTGGTCTCCTTCTTCTCCAGCCAGTAGCCAGTGATGGAGGAGCCGCCGTCAACCTCAGGCTCATCCCAGATGACCAGCATGGACTGCAGGGTCACGTCCTCCACGGTGGGCTTTTCCACCTGGCCTGGGACCGCTGTGGAGGCAAACATAGATGTATTATAAATATATTTTCAGCTTTTTCTCTATCAAGTATTAGTAATACTTGATCTAGAAATACATCCATAGGTAATATGAAGTCTAGAGGTCTGAAAAGGGCAGACGTAACACTCTAGCTCTGTGATTTGTAAACATGGCTGGTAAAGTGGTGATTTTTTCAGTGATCTTACTGAAGAGGTTCCTGGCTTTCTCTGGCTCGCTGCAGAGAGGAGGTCCCACCCCATACTTGTTCTGGGCCATAACTCTGAACTCGTACTCGTGGTTCTCCGTCAGCCTCTGCACCACGTAGGAACACTCCTTAGGGTCGTTGGAGACGTGGACCCAGGACTTCCTGTTCTCCTCGCGTTTCTCCACCACGTAGTTGGTGATCTTAGAGCCGCCGTCGTGCCTGGGTGGGCTCCACGACAGGCCGATCCTCTCAGCAAACACCTCAGTGAATTTGATGGGTGCCACAGGTGGGCCAGGGCGACCTGACAGGCCGAGGAAAGAAAAGATTAGCTATACGCTCAGTATATACAATGACAAGATGATCATACTAATACGTTTTGTTTCTCAGTGTTCTTTCTACAAAAGTAAAATGCGCTTTTTCTTAGAGATTGCCAGTGGTATTCCTTAGATTGAAAAAATCCACCCACTGATTTAACATGATGAAAAGTGTGTAAAATAAGTCTCCCTGGTCCCTCACCCCTGACGGTGAGCACAATGTCCTTGGTGACGGTGCCCAGGCTGTTGGTGGCAGTCAGGGTGTAGAGGGCACTGTCCTCCCTCCTGGACTGCTGGATCAGCAGGGTGCACTTTTCAAAGGCCACCAGCTTGTTGATGTGCTGGTCGTACTGCACCGCCGTTTTAACCTCGGGCTTATCTACGGACGCCTTCTGCCACGATAGGTTGGGGAAGGGACAACCTTTGACCTTAGCCACGATGTGGACATCACAGGTCTCCTCTCCATCCAGAGCCTCACGCATCTCGATGGTTGGGGCGCCTGAGGGAGGGAGGTAGGGAGGAAGAATGTTAGCAAGAAGAAAACCCGCCATGAATGCCTGCGTTGAAAACTCATAGGTGCAAATCGCAAACGCATCCAATTCGGTAATGAAAATTTTCAGATTTTCAGTTTTTCTTAAGACAAGTCAGATCCTGCCCTTTAACTTTCTATGTTTTTTACTATAAATGACTTGAACAGCAGAAGCTAGTGGAAGGCGCAGCAGGATGCTGAATAGGAAGAACAGTGGTATCTCTCACATGTCTGGTCCTTGATGACGAGGGGGCCGGCTGTGAACGAAGGTCTGCTAGGCCCCGCCTCATTGACGGCCTTCACCCTGAACTCGTACTCGCCGCCCTCCTTCAGGTCCTCCACCACGAAGGTCAGCTCCTCCACGTCTCTCTTGTTGCACTGCTTCCAGGTCTCCTTCTCCTTGCCACTGGTGTCCCAGCTCAGACGCTCGATGAGGTAGTGTTTGACGGGGGAGCCGCCGTTGTTCTTGGGGGCCTCCCAGGTCAGGGTGACAGTGTTCTTGGTGACCAGTTTGACCGCCACCTTGGTGGGAGGGTCAGGGGGGTCTGGATGGGAGAGAGGCGATGCGATTATGTTCTGCTTATAATATGTTCATTCAAATTCAGATTTTGGATAAAGTTGTCATCAACTGCTACATTTTGATGTTTAATAGAAATGATTAAAAATGATAATTTGTACTATTTAGTCTAAGCATCGTTTAGGTGTGACTTACAGATTGGATCTCTGGCTCTGGCGGGTTCGGCAGTCTCCGTGAAGGGTCCGAAGCCGAGTCGGTTCTCCGCCCGGACTCTGAACACGTAGTCCTGTCCTTCCAAGAGATCAGGGACCACATAGGCCTGGCTGGCACACGCCATGTTGACCTGGACAACACAGAGAGAAAGATCACAGGGATACACAGTGAGATAACACAAAGAGATAACACACCGAGAGAGAACCATCTCTCTGGCTATCTCTATTATCATGTATTAATCTACTAACCTTGGTCCAGGCCTTTCCGGTGACTGCCTTCTTCTCAATGAAGTAGCTCTTGATCCTCTCTCCACCGTCGTTTTCTGGAAGCTTCCAGATCAGCCTCATGGTGGACCTGGTGATGTCAGTCACCCTCAGTTCCCTTGGAGCTCCGGGGACGTCTAGATGGTCAAAGGAGGTGAAAAATTCAAGAAAGAAAGAAAATGAAGACAAGAAGAAAAAGCTAAACACAATGAAAAAAATTTAATTGATCTAACTGATCTTAGCATAGTTAAGTTAAAATGTAATAATAATAATAGTAATTCATGACATTTATATAGCGCTTTTCCTAATGCACAAAGACGCTTAAAATGTACATTGTATTAGTTCCATCAGCAGATTATTTGTATTGATACATTTGTTCAAAATGCACTAAACTAACTAAAATGTGGTCTCTCAAACTCATGCTGAAACCAAAGCTCTCAGTCGTAAGCAGGCAGGAGGCTGTGAGTGTTTGATGCTAACGTACCCAGCACGTTGACAAACACTGTGGCGTGCTTCTGTCCAGCCTTGTTCTTGGCTGTGATGATGTAGCGCCCAGAGTGGCTCCTCAGACTCACTGGCACTGTGATTGTGGAGGTGGTGTCTGTGGCCTCCAGCTAACAGACACAACAGGAAAACAACCGGTCAGAACAACAGCACCACCTTAGTTGTGATGATTATTCATCTGAAAGAAAACTAAACAGAGACAAGTAGTTGAGGTGCGGTGGTCTCACCTCAGAGTCGACGGGCAGGATGTGAAGTTTGTTCTTCTTGTGTTTCTTGGCTTTGCCGTCAAACTCCCAGGTCACCTTGGGAACGGGACGTCCCTTGATGATGGCGGGGATTTTGAATGGCATTCCAGCCCGGATACACAGCAAGTCATGAGCGCTGACGTCCACAAAGATATGAGGCTCCACTGCAGAAGAGGGCGGCGATGTTAGAGAGAAGCAAGAACCCATAATGACAACAAACAAGATAGTCTATGTATATCTGTGATCTCTGTCACTCATCCTGGAAGTGTGTTTACTCTAGTATCTCTCTCTTGCCCTGTATGTGAGTTTTCTACCCTAACTCTCTCTCATAGTCTCTCTCTCTCTCTCTCACCCTGGATGTCCTCCACCATGACGTCAGCCGTCTTGGGGCTGGGGTCGGACTCTCCGATGTCGTTGACGGCGATGACCCGGAAGCGGAAGATCTTGAGCTCCTTGAGGCTGGGCACGGTGAACTCGCAGTCGGGGTGCAGTGACTCAGAGTCGTTCACCTGGCACCAGGTGGACGAGGCTTCGTCCTGGATCTGGATGATGTACCCTTTGATGGGAGAGCCTCCATCTTTCTCTGGAGGCTTCCACCTCAGGGTCACGCTGTGTTTGGTTTTATCAATCACCTCTGGGGCCGCGGGCATACCAGGGGGCACTGTGGGAAGGAACATTACACTTGTATAGAAATCTACGCGAGAAAAAAGGGCTGTTTAATTAAAAAAGGGGCACTGTATGGCAGAAACATTACACATTTAAAGAAATATATAAGAAAATAGTGCTAATAGATTAACAGGGGCACCGTGGGACAGGAACATTACACGTATATATGAGAAAATAGTGCTGTTCGATTAAAGGACTACTCACTCAGAGGGTCGACGGCGAAGCTGGAGTCGGAGGGTGCACTGGGGGGCCCCACTCCTGCAGCGTTGCAGGCTGATACTCTGTACTCATACTCTGTGCCTTCGATGAGACGGGTGACCTGCAGCTCCCAGCCCTTTACACCACGCTTAGTGATGGGGGACTTGTTGACACGCGCCCAGTAGGACGAGCCCTTTTCCCTTTTCTCCAGCCAGTAGCCTGTTACACAGAGGATTTGAAAACAATATCACATGTCAGAAAATCATAGTAGATGAAGATTTAGTAGTGATGTTGGTGCACAGCTGAGAGAAACACTTGGGAATGTGGAATTGAAGGACACCTTATATGAATATATATGTTTTCCACAACCTTGTATTACAAAACATATATTTTTTTAGAAATCAATGCCAGTTATATATATTTTGTAATACGACGTCATGGAATGTATCTGTTAACAGATATATTTATATTCATACATATTTTCTTATTTGTTGATGTTGTCTGTTCTGAACTTTAACAATACAACTTAATAAACTCGTTAGTCCTAGAGAAGATCCTGGTGTTTGGCCTCCCTGGAGTAGTTACCTGTGATGAGGGAGCCTCCGTTGTCGCGCGGTGGGGTCCAGGTGACCAGCATGGAGGTTCTGGTGTACTCTGCCACGGCGGGTTTCTCCGGGGGTCCGGGCAGGCCACAGGGGTCCTTGATGTGCACGTCCTCCATGCTGCACGGGTCGCTCTTACCATAACGGTTCTCTGCCCGCACACGGAACTGGTATGTAGCCCCGGTCTCCAAGTTCCACACCTGAATGTTGAGAGGGAAGAAAGATCCCAATACATACATTGAACAGCAACACTCTCCCAACAAAGGTTTTATTGGAATATTACACATTCGTTGAAGTTCAAAAGTGTGTTAGGTTTACAACTTGGCTAAACGTCCTTATTGCTTCAACAAAGAAACGCTCCAGTATAAATAAGGTTAGAGGTCATCATGAGGATCTGCGACACTGACCCCGAATCTCCTCTCAATGATGCTGTTGGTGACCTCCACCCACTGAGGCTCCTTAGGCGCCTCCTGACCCTCCTCCAGCTCCTCTTCCGTCGCCTCCGTAATGATGTCTTTCCTCTCCACAATATAATTGGTCAGCTCACTGCCGCCATCGTCCAGGGGGGCGTCCCAGCGCAGCATGCAGGACTCTGCCTTGATGCTGTTGACGGAGATGTTCCTGGGGGGAGTGGGGCGATCTGGGGACAAGAAAGATGGTGGGAGGGTGAGCAAGAACCAAGCTCTGTGTTATTTATCAACTACCAGGCTGGGAGCTCTAAAGATGTCAGTGTGAATGAGACAGGACCTTCACCCTAAACACAGCTTTATTTATACAGGAGTGTCAGCAGACCCTCACCCTAAACACAGCTTTATCTATACTATATATATATATATATAATAGAATTAGCAGATCCTAACCCCAAACAGTGTTATTTGTATAGGAGTATCAGCTAGCAGTACACTCACCCAGCACCATGACGGTGATAGAGTGGCTGGCTGAGCCCATGTTGTTGGACGCAGACACCATGAAACAGCCCTTGTCCTTGCGGTTGGCAGAGGGTATAGACAGGGAGGTCTTGGCATTCATCCTGCCCACCTCCTCAATGGAGAGCACCAGGCCTGGACCTGTGGGTAAGATGGGTCTAGGGGGCACCACTGGAACGGCGGGGTCAGCGGGTGTCTCTGGTATCTCTGGCTTCTCGGTCTCTGCTGCGATGAGCACCTGGTGGAGAAATCAAACGTACCCAGCTTAGCTCCTGGGTTTCCCGCCTGTAGGTGGCTTGACTGAACATAATAGAAGTGATGGCTTAATAAACTTTAATAAAGAAAAAGTTTTAACTGTTCTCTTACAGGACACAGGTCAGAAGCTAGCATTTTGCAGCTGCAAATGTATTAATGTAAATTTAAAAAGTTATTCTGATAAAATGAAACAACTATTTACCCAAATTCATCTTACTAAAAACAAATGATTTCTACACAGATATATACTGGAAGGCAGACAGAATTAGCATTTTGCAAACACAGAATAGACTTCATGAGGACAATCCATATCACAATGCAAATCTCAACACCTTCATAAGAACAACAGGGGCCCAAAATGGAGGCTCACCTCATCCTTGGTCCACGTTATCTTTGGGATGGGCAGACCGGTTACCATGGCTGGGATGACAATGGGTTCGCCCTTCTTCACTGTGATGTGGTCAGCATGGAACTGCTTCAGCAGAGTCACGGTGGGAGAGACTAGAGAGGACGAACAGGAAGTCACATATATGTATAAGGGCTGTACCATATCTACAATATAATATAATTATCGATAAGAGACTGGAGAGGACAGACAAAGGTCACATACAACGCTATTATTCCTTCTGTCCAGGGCATACAAGAAAGTATTTCCATACTGTTTGAATGACAACGTAGTATAACAGTATCTATCTTTAGTGTGATGAAGAGCCGTACCCTCGTCATCCTGAATGGTGACAGCCAGAGTCAGGGAGTAGTCACTGAGCCCCATGAGGTTGGAACACTTGATCCTGAACTCGTACGTGTGCAGCTCTTCCAGGCCCTCCACAGTCATGATCTGCTTGGGACAGATCTCTGTGTTGACGGGCTCAAAGGCAGCCGCGTCCTGCCTCTTCTTCTCCAGGAAGTATCCCAGGATGGGGCTGCCGCCGTCGTTACGCGGGGGGCGCCAGGTGAGAGTGACAGATGACTTGGTTCTCTCGTCATAGTGGAACTTCTCTGGGGCGCCAGGGGGACCTGGACACACCAACAACAACACCATCAATAATACTATCAACAACACCACCACCAACATTCTAACAACAGCAGGATCTTAAATGTTTTTAAGAAAGATTTGTTTAATTTGATTAATTTTGTACTTGTAACATGACTTTACAAAATGAAATGAGTACCAAAAAGGACATGAATCCTTCTGGGTCGGTGCGTTACCTTGTGGGTCCACAGCCTTGATGGGCCCCAGCTCCACAGGGGGTCCGATACCATATTTGTTCTTAGCCATGACACGGAACATGTAGTCCTGGCCCTCCATGATGCCCACTATCTCACACTTAGAGCCCATGGTCTCCACAGGCTGCCTCCACGTGTGCATCTTCAGATCCCGCCGCTCCACAATGAAGCCCGTCAGGTCACTTCCGCCGTCGTCCTCGGGGTCGTCCCAGTTCAAGAAGATCATCTTCCGGGTCACCACCACTGGTTTCAGGTCTGTGATTGGTCCAGGTACGTCTGAGGGGGAGAAAATTTTGAGTTAGATCGATCAGCATGCTGACTAAACATTTCAACTGAAGGGGAAAAAGTTATCTAAACTAGAAGCAACAGTGTCCATGATTCCATTCTGTTGGTATGTACCATAACAGTCTATCTTTCTATTTAAAAACAGATTCTTAGGTTCTCTCGGTACGGTGTACGGCAGCTAGAATGTGACACAGGCTGTAGTTTGAGTAAGAGGCTGCCTGACGGATGGAACAAATAGTCCCCATCTTTGAGAGAGCATAAGTAATAGCACAAATTGTCTGAAAACACACTGAGTGCTGAATGTATAAATGCTGGAGGAAACATTGCAGACACTGTGACACCAGGAGGAGCAGCAGGGGGAGTGACTCACCCATCACCTCCACGCGGGTCCAAGCTGACTTGGTGCCACTAGGGTTGCAGGCACTAATGAGGTACTTCCCACAATCGGACCTCTGGACATTCTTGATGCTGAGGATGCAGTCCCAGCCCATGTTCCTGCCCTCCCTGGGGATCTCCTCCAGTACAACGCGGTCCTTATCTGGCTTGCTGTCGTCTTTCAGCCAGCTGATAGAGGGAGGGGGTCTGCCGGTCACGATGGCCGGGATGCGGAGCTCGTTGCCGGCTCTGATGGTGACACCGTTCTTCACAGACAGGTCCAGCTCAATTACCGGAATCTCTGTATAGATTAAACACAATGACCACAGGTAAGAGCCTAGGACAACAATGTATGTTACCATTACAAGATGATTAATCCTTGATTGGAGAAAAGTAATTGTTTCTTCTTTTGTTTATTAGTTTTGTTATGGAATAAGCGACTTTCAAACAACAGAGAAAACTATGAGCATAGTCCATGATAATTTGTTATTCCTTAATTTTAAATGATGTACTAAATTTAAATCGTTTTTTCTCTCCATACGAATCTTCTGATCTTAACAAAAACATTGAGCGGAAACAGAAAGGCCATAGAACACAGCTAGTCGTACCTGCGGGGTTCTTGACAAACACAGATGTGGTGATTCCCGGCTGCCCCTCTCCGGCGGCATTCACGGCGATCACCCTGACAATGTACTTGGCTCCCTCACGGACGCCATAGACGGTGAAGTTGCGTGTCTTCCAGGGCCTCTCGGTGGAGCGCGACCAGTCGTTGGAACCCGCCATGGCTTTGTCCACGTGGTAGCCCAGGATGTCTCCACCCCCGGTGAACACAGGCGGGTCCCACTCCACCTCGATGGAGGACTCTGTGGTGTCCAGCACTCTGGGGGTCGGGGGGCCGGCTGGCACTGTGGACGAGGAGAAGGGACAGAGAGCCATTACAAACTAGAACTTCTCTCTTATTACAGAGAAAAGAGTGGATTTCTGCTTTGGGGGTTTAACTCAAGGTAGTGATGCTGATTATAGAAATATAAGTACTAATTTGTAGTACATATGTATATCATTATTCTGCCTTTTGTTTTCATAATTTTCTCTTTTTTCCCCTTTCCTTTCCATTGTCTTCAAAGTTCAAATAGAAGCATGTAACATTGACTTTGAAAGCTGCTTTAAAGAAAGCTTCACATTAGGTTACATAATGCTGAGGTCACAGTACTTACAGACTGGGTCCTGTGCGGTCTTGGGGTCTGAAGGGATGCTGAACTTCCCGGGCCCGGCTTGGTTCTCAGCACACACCCTGAAGATGTAGGTGAGTCCCTCCACTAGACCCTGGACCTCCAACTCGGTCTCTTCCACAATGTTCCTGTTCACCCTGGTCCAGTGAGTGCTATTGATCTCCCTTCTCTCCAGCCAGTAGCCCAGAATGGGGCTGCCGTTGTCCTCTGGAGGCTCCCAGGTCACCAGCATGGTGTGGGCCGTGATGTCCTCTACCTCCGGCTTTTCTGGAATCTCAGGGGTTTCTACACAGATTGTGGCGCGTCATGAAGCCATAATTTCAACGAAATAAACAATAACACTGCAGAAACTGTTACCCATAAACATATAAAGACACTGCAGCACCCAGAAACTATAACCGAAAAGTATATATAAAGACACTGAAGGAAGATCTCAACAGCAGAAGATAAAGATGAAGTTGACCTACATAACAAAAAAAAAACCTTCCATCTGAAAGTTTGTATAAGACAACATACTGTACTTCACATATGACTCAAGGTGCCAACGTGTTGGAAGAGTTCCCTTACCAAATGGATTCTTAGCAATGAGTGGCTTGGAGATGCAGGCCGGTCCGGGGCCAAACTTGTTCTCAGCTACCACTCTGAAGAGATACTCCTTCTTCTCAATGAGCTTGGTGACCAGGTACCTGCAGCCTCGCAGTGTGGTGGTGACAGGGGTCCAGCCGATCTCCAGCTTTGAATTATCTTTCCTCTCCAGGACGTAGTTAAGGATCTCACTGCCACCGTCGTCCAGTGGAGGGTCCCACTTGCACACCACAGAGTTCTTCCTCACCTCCTCGAACCGGAAGTTCACCGCAGGCCCAGGGGTGTCTGGGGAGATAGAGCAGAGCAGCAACTTTTAACTAAAGGATGTAAGAGAATAGACCCTAGTCATTCAATAATGATACTAGAATAGAGTATCAAACAATAAGAGGGATCGGTATAAAATATATTATGTCATGAGCTGAATCTCACCGAGCACGTTGACCTCGCAGGTTGCCGAGGCGATCCCGTGGTTGTTCTCCACCTTGATTGTGTACACTCCGTGGTCTCCACGGATGGTCTCCCTAACGATACAGCAGGACTCTCCTCTGGTCCGGTCGTCGATGGTCAGTCTCTCGTTCAGAGTCGGGTAGTCTGGCTCCTCAAACTCTGGCTCACTGGGAGGCTCCTCTTTCTTCTGCTCCCCCTCCTTCTGTTCTTCCTTTTTAGGCTCTCCCTCCTTCTGCTCTCCCTCCTTCTGCTCTCCCTTCTTGAGTTCTCCCTCCTTCTCCTCAACTTTCTTCTCTTCCTTCTTCGCTCCTTCCTCTGTCTTTCCTTCCTCCGTCTCCTTCTTTTTTTCGGCGTCGGTCTTCTCTACCTTCTTCTTGACGATGGGTTTGTCAGGTCTCTTTCGGAGGGCCTCTGGTCTGATGACCTTGTCGTTCCACAGCCAGGTGACCTGTGGGTAGGGGGCACCGGAGATGTTGGCGTCCAGACGGATTTCACAGCCTCTCTTGATGCTCAGGCCGGACTGTAGACTGCCACTCAGGAATACCTTGGGCATTTCTGCGAAAAATACAAGAATAAAATACGAGTTACAAAAATGTAACACTGAAATGATAGAAATGTTGCAAGTGTCCTGTAAGTACCTGCCTCTGACCAGAAAGAGTATCTCTACTAATTAGGGGGCAGCTTTGAATGTCTGTTTACCGATGGCATCTGAAGCCTTGACGAAGGGCGTGCTCCTGGACGGGTCGCTGACACCGGCTGCGTTCTCGGCCTTCACTCTGAACTGGTAGTTCTTCCCTTCCCTTAGGTTTCGCACTGTGTAGGACAGCACGGGCACCAGGAAGTCGTTACACCTCTCCCATTTCTCTTCGCCCTTCAGCAACTTCTCCAGGATGTAGCCCATGATCTTACAGCCGCCATCGTACATAGGGGGCTTCCAGGTCAGGGTGACCGTCTTGGAGGTGGGGTTGTGTGTCTCCACGTCTACAGGGGGGTCTGGGGCGTCTGCAATAACACAAGCACACATTTAGAGTCTGTGAAGTCTATGGACTACTTCAGAAAGAACGCCACCAACAAGGACAACAAAAAAACAACATGTTGGACTCACGTTTTTGGTCTTCAGCAATAACAGGGTTGCGTAGTTCAATGAACTCTCCCCCTCCAATCTTGTTGACAGCCATGACACGGAAGTAGTACTCTCCGTTGGGGATGAGGTCCTTGACGGGCCAGCTGACCTTGTTCTCTCCTGACATCATGTTGACGTAGGTCCTGCGGCCGGCCTCACGGCGCTGCAGCACGTAGTGGAGCACGGGAGTGCCGCCGTCGTAATTTGGAGGGTCCCAGGACACCTTGCAGGAGCTCTTGGTGATCTCACTGGCCACTATGTCCTTACAGGGACCAGGCAGACCTGGATGGACAAAAGGACACACTAACAGTTAAACCCAATCAGGTTCTGTGCCAGAATGACACTGACTTGGAGGGTTATGATCAAACAATAGATAAATGGAAGATTGTATTCACAAACAACTTAATGGGAGTGAAATTTTACTATTAATCCAAACATGAACATAGAGACAACATATGAATGAAACATAACTAGAAAACAAGCTACACACTGTTTTCCTATTGATACTATGAGGAAACGACATCCAATCACACTGTATATAGTAAAGTACTAAGGGACGCCCACCAATGACTTTGACGTTGATGGCAGCGCTGGCTGCTCCCAGTGAGTTTTCCAGGGTGACTTTGTACTGTCCGGCGTCAGCGTGCACACAGCTGGGCACCTCCAGGTGACAGGAGGTGTACTCCTTCCTGAAGAAAAGCCTCTCCTCCTCCTTCAGCTCCTTGCCGTCCTTGTGCCAGGTGATCCTGGGGGAAGGCACTGCTTTGAAGGGAACTGGCAGGTGCATCTTCTCTCCCTCCACAACCACAAGGTCCAGAGTCTGGAACTCCAGGGTTGGGTTACCTGTGGAGCGTAAAAATACAATAGAATATATTAATCTATTCCAAGAATGTTTGACGGTAAATAGATTGAAAGAATCTATTTTTTAAATGTAAACTATGGATTAAAACTAGAGTTGTTGACATGTCAACGTCTATATGTGAAGACAGTGAAACACATTTCCAACATAAATGTATACAGATATATAGAATGTAGAATAATCAGAGGTAGTACTTACAGTCTGAGTCCTTGGCAAACACATTGTCTGATATGTCTGAAGGCTCGCTGACGCCCACAGAGTTTATGGCACGAACTCTCAGCACGTATTCCTTTTCAGGGACAATTCCCTCCTCCACCTTGAACTTGAGTTCTTTGATGGCGCGTGAGTTGACCCTCATCCATTTCTCTGTGCCGGCCGCACACATCTCGATGTGGTAACCGCTGATGGCACTACCTCCCGTCCTCTCTGGAGGCTTCCAGGAGATGCTGATGAAGTCTCGGCTGGCTCCAGTGATACGCAGCTCAATGGGGGGAGAGGGGACACCTGTGGACGAGGTCAAACCATATGTACGGTGGCCTTTGAGGTTCAACATCCTATGGTTCTTGACTATCAGTTGCAGTTAGGGATACACCTGAAGCAGTTTATTTATGATTATCATTTAAAAAAACTACTATGTTCATTGTCTAATTCGATTTTATGACGCTGATTCTGTTTGTGAATATCCACTTCTGACCAGTGTGGCATTAAAACACGTATACCCTTTAAAGCTAACACTTTGCATAGTCCAAACCCACCTGTGGGGTCTTCAATGGTAAGGATCTCAGTGGGTTCACTGGGGTGTCCCTGCCCGGCCTCGTTCTCAGCACGGACCAGGAACTGCACCTCTGTTCCCTCGATGACGTCAGTCACTCTGTATTTACAGTCTGTCCCCGAGGTCTTGCCACACTTCACCCAGCGAGTGCCCAGCTTCTCCTTCTTCTCAATGGCATACCTGAGGGTGCCAGACACACAGTGAACACAAATAATACACCAAGATGTATTAACGTTTACAAATGATAAGCACTGTATTTGGGAATATTTCATTACTCAATTAAATAGTTGAACAATTCACACATGGGACCACCATTCGACCTATTGGTTCACTTGCTATTGAAGTTGTGGTTTAGACTGAAGTGCAGATGGTGTAAATGTAGCCGTGTTGTGGTAGAGGTCTGACCTGAGGATGGGTCTGCCTCCGTCGTTCTGAGGGGCGTCCCACTGCAGGTCCACATGTCTCTTAGACACACTCAGAACCGCCAGGTTATAAGGAGGTCCAGGTGTGGCTGAAGGAGACAACACAGACCTTAGTCCTACTGAATCACTGACTCAAAGCTGGAGGAGACCAAAGACTTTCACTGCTACTGAATTACTGACTCAAAACTATCAGTCACTCCTGGAACTATAATGAGAGGGCTTCTATAAGATAGCAAGCTTACTGAATGTATCCTTGGCCAGAACAGAGTCTTCTATCTCGCAGAAGTTGCTCAGTCCGACGGCGTTCTCTGCAGCGACGCGGAACACATAGAGGGAGCCCTCGTTGAGGGGAGTCACGGTGTACTTCAGCTCCTTCACCGTGGTGTCCACCGCCTGCCAGCCTTTACGCCTCACGTCCCTCTTCTCCACCACGTAGTTGGTGATGGGAGAGCCTCCGTCTCTCTCGGGGACGGTCCACTTCAGCTCAGCGCTGTTCCTGGTGATGTTGATCACCTCCAGCCAGCGAGGCGGGGTAGGGGGGTCTGGTACAAAGAACACACAGCATTGCAACCTCAAACCTTAACACACCCCAACACCCTAGCCAGCCAGGTCAAGTGAGTCTGTGTTGCAGTGTGTGCTAGTGTATTGTGGGTAACTTACTCAGTCTCTCTTTGCAGAGTACGGGATCGCTAGGCTCACTGGGTTCACTCTCCCCAGCCACGTTGACAGCCTTCACACGGAAGGAGTATTCCTGCTTCTCCATCAGCCCCTTGAGGAAGTGCTCCAGGAGGTTGACCCCGTCCACCACTCTGATCCAGTCCACGGTGCCGCTCTTCAGCATCTCAATGATGTATGAATCTATCTTTGCCCCGCCATCGTGCTCCGGTTTGGTCCACATCAGGAAGCAGGAAGTCTTAGCCACGTCTTTGACAGTTGGCTTTCCAGGAGGCCAAGGAGGATCTGACACACGCACACACAGTGTTATAAACAGCACTAGTACATTGTAGCATCTAGTATGTAGATATATTTACATAACATGACAATATCCAACTATAATTAATGTTTTTATTGTATTACAATTTTATTTTTAATCTCATCTATATTACTATATGGAAACGTATTTTCAATACACACAGGGGGGAAATATTTTTTAGGCTAGAAATGTAATTTTCTAAAATCCAAAAGTGAATATTCCCTCTATTAAGGTGAACCCAATGAGATGTTGACTTTACCGATTGGGTCCTTGACGAGGATCATGTCCGTCTCTTTGCTGGGTTTGCCTGCTCCAGCAAGATTCTCGGCCAACACTCTGAACTTATACTTCTTCCTGGTAGGAAGGCCCTTTACTCTGCAAACGTAGAAAAACATCACAAATACCACTGTGATTGTATTCTTCAATTTGAACAACATAGTAGCATCATTGTCTTAAATTTGAACTGCGTAGTGTCACAATATTAACATCAGAATAAGTTAAACCGTGCGATGTCCTATTCTGGAATCAATGATCTACACATGAATGTCACTGCTGTGTCCCTAAACACAGTCATACCTGCTTTTGGAACCGTTGTGCTATCTGTGTCGTACCTGAAGGTGGTGTCCTTGATGGGCAGCTTGTTGCATCTGATCCACTTGTCATGGTCCGGTTCGTATCTCTCCACCCAGTATCCAGTGATGGGGCTGCCACCGTCCTCGTCCGGCTCGTACCAGGACAGAGTCAGGGAGTCTTTGGCGATGTCCGAGGGCTCCAGCTTGTAGGGGGCACCGGGGGTGTCTGGAGGACAGAGATTGGTTTGAACTCACTGGTCATAGTGGTACCTTTGAACTAATCAACCCTTCTGCCAACAGCCTTTACGTTCTTTAAACCTAACTAACTTGGTTTACTTTGCTGAAGGTTGTGTCACAACAAACTCTATGATGACAATGGTCAATATTGCTATTGAAACTCTGAATGGAGAACGTGACTTTTGACCTACCGAATGGATATCTGGCGATAATGGGGTGGTGCTCCGCGGCGATGCCAACTCCAAACTGGTTCTCAGCAAACACCCTAAAGACGTACTCCTTGAAGCGCACCAGGCCCACGGCCTTGTAGGTTGTCTGCTTGATGGTGGAGGATAGCTTGTGCCAGATCTCGCTGTCCACGGCGCGGCGCTCCACAATGTAATTGGTGACCTTTGACCCTCCGTCGTCTCTGGGAGGGTTCCAGGCCAGAAGGCAGGTCTCGTTAGTGATCTCAGAGATGTCGAAGGCAGCTGGAGGACCGGGCTTATCTGAGAGAGGAAACACAAATGTTATTATGGGATGTTTTTAAGTAGTCCATGGTCTTTCCTGTAACAAACTGTGTTTGACCCTATTCAAATTATATTGAAATATAATATATTTTGAAGATAAAAAATAAAAATATATTTAACAGATATATTTATTATTTCTATATTATCATGCATAATGAAGTTCATCTAATTTACCCAGGATGTTGACGTCCACGGTAGCCGTTGCCCGTCCACAGCTGTTGTAGGCCTCTATGATGTATGTGGCCGTGTCATCTCTGACGGTCTTGGCGATGGTGACAGTGGAGTGTCCAGGCTTGGTGTCAATGGTCAGTGTGTCACTGGACTTCAGCTCTGCCTCAGCCTTGGACCACTTCACCTTGGGCTCAGGTTTGCCTCTGATCTCAGCGGGCAGCTCGATCTTGGCTCCGGCCTTGACGGTCAGTCCAGCCAGCAGTTTGGCATCCAGCAGGATCTCTGGAGCCTCTGTGTAGTCACAGGAAAGAAGAAGGTCAACATGGTAAAGTCAAACAAACAAAAAAGCATTATACTGTTGAGGATGGGAGAACTATTATGAAGTTGTGGCAGCCACCACTAAGACATATTTCACCTCTTGACAATGGGGGCGATTAGTGCCTCTGTCTTTAAAGTGTAAGCACTGTGATGACGGGTGAGGGGTTTTATATTGGAATGTTGATAATGTGGGACGGTGTGTTGTTGAATTGTAATAGAAAAATAAAGATACAGTGGGTTGCACTGGAGAGAAAGAAAGTCTGGCTTTCTCTCATCACTCAACCGACAACAAAGTCATTATTTAATTATTTTCCTACAACATCTTACTATATTTATAGACTTCTTAATAATAATAGGTGGTGTCCATTCACTTGTAAGTTACATAAAATACTGTCCTTTATTCAATGAAAGGGTGGTTTACCTTTGGGGTCCACTGCCAGGATCTCGTCGGTGGCCTTGCAGGGTTTACTGGCTCCCAGCCTGTTGAGAGCTCGCACACGGTAGGAATACCATTGGCCCTCCGTCAAACCTGTCACCTGGCACCTGGAGACACACAAGGAGGGCTCAGCACCTCACACTCATTATTTCATACCACTGAGTAAAGTTGGTGTTGTTAATGTCTGACTGTCTTTGAGCAAAGGTAGTGCAGATAGTGACTGTGTCTTTGGGTTAAGTTGGTGCAGATAGTGACTGGGTCTCTGGGTTAGGTTGGTGCAGATAGTGACTGTGTCTTTGAGTTAAGTTGGTGCAGATAGTGACTGTGTCTTTGAGTTCGGGTAGTGCAGATAGTGACTGTCTTTGGGTTAAGTTGGTGCAGATAGTGACTGGGTCTTTGAGTTAGGGTAGTGCAGATAGTGACTGTGTCTTTGGGTTAAGTTGGTGCAGATAGTGACTTTGTCTTAGGATTAAGGTGGTGCAGATAGTGACTGTGTCTTTGGGTTAAGGTGTTGCAGATAGTGACTATGTCTTTGGTTTAAGTTGGTGCAGATAGTGACTGTGTCTTTGGGTTAAGGTGGTGCAGATAGTGACTATGTCTTTGGGTTAAGGTGGTGCAGATAGTGACTGTGTCTTTGGTTTAAGTTGGTGCAGATAGTGACTTTGTCTTTGGGTTACGGTGGTGTAGATAGTGACTGTGTCTTTGGGTTAGGTTGGTACAGTTGCTGTGAGACGTACTTGAGCTCAGGGACCTGGTCTCCACAGGGCTCCCACTTGTCTGTGCCTCTCTGGCAGCGGTCCACGTTGTAGCCCCGGATGCCGGTGCCCCCGTCGTACTTGGGAGGCTCCCAGGTCAGGAAGATACCGTGGGCTGACTTGTCTCTCCATCTGAGGTTCTCTGGGGGATCGGGGATGGCTGGAAGAGGACACAGTAACATCAGTTATAACAGCCCTACAGTTGATCATATCAGCTCTGCTGTAGACTAAAAGGCTTGATGAGAATAAAAATGCTAAGACTGATGAATGTTGGGGTGAAGAAGAGTTTAGATGCGAAAACTAACTGTAAAACAACATGATTGTATGGATGGATTTTAACATCAATACTAAGTTCTGAAGCAACTGGCTTTGATATTATGTATCTGGAATTTCCAGGGGACTCACAAAATGCTGGTGGACTGATGACCTGCCAGTAAGTAGTGCTACTGGTATGAACTCTTCCAGGACATTAAAACTGTGTAGAAGCTAGGGCGAATGTTAATAATGAACCCCTATGTGGGTCGGAGGTTCTCTACACACACAGTGGTGTGTGGTATTAAAATCCTGTAATTTGAGTGTTAAAACTGAACACAGTGGGTCTAAGCAGTGTGTGATGCTCACTGGCTGGAGAAGAGACGTTGACCGGCTCGTCGATGTAGGCGGGCTCTCCTGGTCCACACTTGTTGCAGGCTGTGACTCTGAACAGGTACTCCTTTCCTTCTACTACGTCTGTCACTGTGTACTCCTGGTCCTGGATGCCTGTCACCACCTGGTATACACACACACACACTTTACTTAAAGATAGTTCACCCATTTTTAATCATTGACGTGTTTTTCATCAGACAGCAATGTTGTTTTTTAAAAATTGTCTCGTCATTTTGCCTAATCAAACAACAGAATGTCAGACAAGTTGAGCTGTTGAATAACGACCGCTGTTTCCAGCCAGAGGAAAGCCAATGCTGGTTCTGAATTTGATTTGCCCAATTATCTATGGTCAATGTGATTTATTGTGAACTAACCTTCTAAATGGTGCTGGTCGTCAAAATATGCAATTTCGTTTACATGGATCCTATGAACTGAACTTGTTCAATATACTTAATTAATTTTGCCTAAATAACAACATAATTTGGTAAAGTAGCCTCTGACAGCCTAATTTGTAAAAACTGATTATTTACTTATTTTAATAACACATGCTTTACTTTTTGAGTTTACCCACAATTAAAGCTATTGCATGTTATGTGGCCAAGACAAAAAGTAAGAAAAATCAGGAACGCTTAAAAAAGGCTGAATTTAGCGGGCCCTCACCATCTAATGTCCTCTAGTGTTTTTACTGATTAATGCACATGGTTTTATCTGGCGCCTGCTGTGTTTCTTACTGCTCCCTGAATGAACATAATGCTAGTTACTGCGTACTTTGACCAAGGTCTGGCTGGAGGACATAATGTAGTATGTGGGTACTTTGACTCGGGTCTTGCTGAAACACAGGGTGTTAGTGTGTACCTTGACCCAGGTCTTGCTGGAGGACATAATGTAGTATGTGGTTACTTTGACTCGGGTCTTGCTGAAACACAGGGTGTTAGTGTGTACCTTGACCCAGGTCTTGCGGGAAACATCTCGTTTTTCAATCTGGTATCCAGTCAGAGGGCTTCCTCCATCGTGCTCTGGGGCCTCCCACATCAGGTGGACGTGCTGCCGGGTTACCTCGGCAACCTTGAAGTCCTTAGGGGCGCTCGGAGAGGCTGGAGGGGCACAAAGGAACAGGGTAAGAGTAAGACAAGGGATGTTCACAAACTTAATATTGTTACAAATAATGATTCTTGAACACACAATACTTCAGTTTATGTTCAGGCCTTGATTTATTGTACACATAAATTCAGTAATATAGCAGCCATTAGGCCAGAGTGGTTTACCGATGACGGTTACGTCGATCTCTCCAGAGATTGTGTTGGTGTCGTTCTCCAGGGTCAGAGTGTAGGTGCCTTTGTCTGGCCGCACGCTGGGGTTAACCACCAGCTCTGTGAAGGTGCTCCTGGTCACCATGGTGACGCGCTCGCTGGCCGCCAACTCCTTGTCTCCAAAGGTCCACGTGGCGCGGGGTGTGGGATAGCCAGTGAGGGGGACGCGGATGGTCAGGGGGAACGGTACGATGACCTCCAGGCCGTCCTTGAAGGCACTCAGGTCCATGGTGGGGGCAACTGGTAGGGGAGCAGGATCAAACATTAACATTCTCACCTCTGACCTTGTCATGAAGGGCTGTCCATGATTACCTCAGAGCAACTAAACATGGCTACAAGGGATTTCATTTGATAAATCAAATCAATGTAAAATATGGCTTTTAAATTTGACGTAGACTAGCTTAAGGTTGTAGTTGTATGATCTTGAGCTACACTTGAATCAACCAGAAGCTAATCGAAAACCCACACAGTGGGAGTGGATTAACCAGAAGCTAATCTAAAGAACATACAGTGTGTGTCGTCGGCCAGTAGAGGGCCCATGATGTTGGAGGGGTCTGACACTCCAGCTGCATTTTCAGCAAACACTCTGTAGTTGTACTTCAGTCCGTGCTTCAGCCCCGACAGCTGGAGAAGAAACACCAGAAATGACGATATGTTATATGATATATTATACCAAGTTCCAGATTATTACTACAGTTTATCCAGTCAGTACTTTAACCATCAACGGAGTTAGCATCGAACAGCTTGGTGGTAATGGGATTTTATGGAAGCGCCATTGTTATCTTGTAGGTGAGGGTTAGGCTAATATAACCTCTAAAATACTATTGTTACCTTGCCGATAAGGGTTGGGGTTATAACCTCTAATGTACCGTTGTTGGTGAGGGTTATTGTATGGCAAACACCATACCATATTACCACCCTATATGGTAATATGGTACTATTATTACCTTGTAGGGAAGAGGGTTGGGGTTAGGTGAATAAAACCTATAATATAATGTATTACCTTGTAGGTGAGGTCCTGGCAGAGTCGGGCGTTGCAGCGGAGCCACTTGTCCGTTCCGTCCTCATTCCTTTCGATGATGTAGCCGGTGATCATGCTGCCTCCGTTCTTCAGAGGAGTCTCCCAACTCAACTGGACTGATGTCTTGTTCTGGTCAGCGTACACCAGGTTCTGTGGAGGGCTGGGACGCTCTGTAGGGGGGAGGGAGGGGTTAAACCCGTCACACACACCTTCAGACTAAGGGGCTAAGCTTCTCCCCATGGGGACTACGGGGTAACTAAAACAAACCCCCCACAGAATGATGTCACAATGGTCATATTTATAATCATAAACTTTATATATCACTTTTCAAAAATAAAGTAACAAGGTGCACATAACAGGAAACAAACTGCAGGCTGTAATATGTCATCTTAATACATAGTAAATCAGTGTTTCATATAATGTAAGCCATGATTTAGTTTCTCCACAGGAACATACCGATGGGGTCCATGATCTTGACCGGGTGGGTGGCAGCGCTAGGCTTGCCGATGCCGGCCTTGTTCTCGGCCTTCACTCTGAAGATGTACTCCTTGTTCTCAATGACGTCGTTGATGATGGCTCTGCGGTCTTCGGGCTTGGTCACCATGGTTGCAGCCCACTTGACAGAGGTTCTGTCGCGGAGCTCGATGATGTAGGCCGTGATGGGGGAGCCGCCATCGAATCTTGGCGGTTCCCAGGAAACTGTGGCGCTGAACTTACTGACATTGCCCACGCTCACATTCTCTGGGGCCTCAGGTACATCTAGTAACACAAGAGGAACCGCAATAGACTGTCAATTCAAAATACTAAAGACATTACATTAAAACTAATTTACCCTGAAAAGACAAATAGGTGTGTGTAAGATTAAAGATTAAAATGATAATCTCCTCTAAAATTACTAATACCTACGTAAATGCGATTTGTTTGCATATGTGCATGAATAAGATTACAACTCACCAAACTTGTTCTTGGCCTGTACAGCTTTGTCTGTCTCTTTGGTGGGTCCGCTGCCCACCCTGTTGCGTGCGCAGACTCTAAACAGGTACATTGAGTCTTTCTGCAGGCCGGTCACACAGTATTCTGTGGACTCAGAGCGGTCTGTGGCCAGGGTCCACGTCTTGCGCTTCACATCGCGTCTCTCCACCACGTAGGCTATCACCTAGACAAACAGCACCTTTTATTAGCACTAAAAACAGTTGCTTAGAAAACAATTGCTTAATTATTTTTTAAAGAATTAAAGAAAACACACAGCAAACGTCAACACAGAAAAGTAAAGAAAACGGTCTGAAAACGACCAGACAAAGACTAAAAGCTAAAAGTGCCTATTTAGAAGAAAACATCCCCATATATCATATAAGATCTCATTCATACTGAATAGTTAAGCTATTGTTGCATTGTACTAATGTAGTTGATTAGTGGTTCTGAATACCCTGCTGCCTCCGTCGCTCTCCGGCTCCTCCCAGGCCAGGCTGACTTCACCGTCCGTGGTGTCCACAACCTGGAGGTTCTTCACTATGCCAGGGACGTCTGAAGAGAAGGGAAGAAGAGAGGAAGCCGTCAGAAAAGCTGATGTACATGAACCTGTAAAGAGGGTTTTGACATCTAGGAGTTACAGTAAGTGGTAAGTCAGTCTCACCTATGACCTCCAGATTGATGAAGGCCTCTCCCTGTCCGTGCTTGTTCTTGATGACCACCCTATAGCGGCCCTCGTCAGACTTCTTGGCATCCTTCAGTCGGTACTCCGTCCTGTCTGCTGACGTGAACACGTTCTCCTTGGGCAGGCTCAAGTTGTTATACAGCCAATTCGCTTCTGCCTTGGGGTAGGCACTGTAGGGCACTGCCATGACAATGGGCTTGCCAGCGTCTGTGGTGTACGTCTGGTCGGCCATTTTGATCTTTGGCACGGCTGTGGTAAGATGAACAACGTTAGCCACTTCCCTTTATTGGACATCACAACATCATTGGATTTGTATTATTTTCCAATACAATACATGTTTTTCAAATGTGTCAGTAACAAACGTTTTTCATTACTTACCTTATCCTGTCTAAATAGGCATTAAAGATAACGGCAAACTATTAATTTCTGTACATTTTATAAAAGCATTAGCACAATATTGACACTGTAGAAGTGGAGGTCGTACCTGCCAGCTCCAGCTTGGCTTTGGCGTCTTTGTCTTTGACGATGACTCTGTACTCTCCCTGGTCGCGAGGCCTGATCTCACACACCTGCAGTCTGTGCACCTTCCCCTCGCTCATCATCTGGTACTTGTCTCCCTGGACGATGGTCATGTTGTTCCTCAACCATTTCACCTCCACCCTGTCCTTGTTGAGCTCCACCTCGTACACCACATCAGAGCCTGGGGGCTCGAACACGTCCTGTGGGGGTCTGACGATCTCAACAGGGGTCTCTGGAGGATCGCAAGATCACAAGATCATGGTCAGGACAAAATTAGAAATAACTAGCTATCCCAGAGATAAAAGGTGAAAATTAAACTTTTTGTTATAAAAATTTCAATAATAAAGAATAAATGAAAAGAAAAGAAAAGAAAAGAAAAGTGATTTGATTTTCTGTAAGAGGGTCTCTTGCCTTCAACAAAGAGATTGGCCCTGGATCGTTTCTCATCGACACCACAGGCATATTCACATTCATCATCTGGTCTGCACTCCTTAATCCGCAGGGTGCACATCTTTCCATGTTTCTCAAATATATATCTGTCAAAAGACAACAACAGGATTAGTACATACATTCCAGAAAAGGATTTCACAGGATTTTATTATATACCGCAGTACAACTTTCAGTGTAAATAAGTGTCAATAATCTCTAATACTCAGTTATTAACATTGTTGTCCTTCTGTATGTAAAATGTCAGCAAAAATGGGTAGCATTGTTGTATTACCTTGGTCCTTCTCAGTATTAACTAAGTGTCAGCAATAATCTAACTTTGTCATTAAAACATTGTTGTCTTCCTCAGTATTACCTTAGTGTCAGCATTAATGTCTAGCATTGTCATTAAAACATTGTTGTCCTCCTCAGTAATAACTTAGTATTAAGTAAGTAAGTAACTAAGTATCTAATCTAATGTCTAACGCATTACCTCGGCCCTTCTCTGATCTCGCGTCCGTTCCTGTACCACTTCACCTCGGCCTTCTCCTTGGTTAGCTTGCAGGTGAACTCTGCGTCCTCAAACTCAGTGATGGTCTGGTCTTTGAGCTGCAGGGAGAAGTCTGTGGGCGCCTCGCTGATGATCAGCTCAGCGGTGGACTTGTCGTCTCCTGCTCTGGCCGTGTACTCTCCCTCGTCTCCCAGGGCACAGTCTTTAATGGTCAGTGTGTGCTTGTCTTTGTCTGTCCTGTACACCAGACGCTTGCTGAAGGTGATCTCCTGACCTCCCTTCATCCACATCACGGTGGCGTTCTGTCGGTTCACCTTGCAGGAGAAGCTGACTGTCTTCTTCTCCTGGGTGTCGATGTCCTCCAGCGGGACAATGATTCTTAGGCTCTCCTCTGCAAGAAGACAGCGAGGCAGGTTAAGACATAGCCACACAACAAGCAAGCAGTGTCCACAAATATAGAGACCAATGGGATGCAGCTGCAATTATTATACAGGGTGGCACATAAAAGCACCATTTATTTTTTCTTGTGTTTCAAGTTAAAGCCGAGAAAAGTGTGAAATAGATGTAAGAATACAAATATGAATCAAAACATCGATGAATTACAATTATATTACTCGTATTATGTGTACCAATGTAAAAACTGATCAATGCGATGAATGAATAAAGAAGTGTGTGTGTTTGTGTGTGTTTTTGACCTTTGACGGTGAGCTTGGCCGTGCTCTTGGCATGCTCCGCTCTTTGGTTGGTCAGGTTAATAGTGTAGTTCCCTTCATCACTCTTTGAGGCGTCTTTGATCCTCAGAGAGAAGACGTTGTCCTTCTGGACCATGACGAACTTGCTGCTCTCAAACATGGTCTCGTCGTTCTTCATCCACTTAGCCTTGGCTCCCTCTGTGTTCACCTCGCAGTTCAACACAATCTCCTGTCCTTCTTTCGCCTCTGTGTCTTTGATTGGTGTGATGATCCTCAGTTTCTCTGAAAGAGTAGTGATGAATAGGTTAGACTGATACAATATTTTGTATGTATTTGATTAAATAGGTAAAAAACAGTTTTAACGGTCAAAGTGGATGTTGGTTTACATATTAAGGGCATCAGAATAACAATGACTTTTTATTGGAATGTATTCCATCTTTACTAACTCATCTCTAGTACAAACGGATATGGGGAGCGACATACAGGAAACTGAGGGGCGTACAGCTTCCTGGTACATACCGAGAACAGTGAGGTCCGCCGTGGCTCTGGTAGTGCCAATCATCACAACGTACCCGCCCTCGTCTTTGGGCACACAGTTCTTCACCACCAGCGTCCTCCTCTTGCCGTCACGGATCATCTGGTATTTGTCTCCTGCCTGAAGCTCCGTGCCTTCCTTCAGCCACTTCACCTCAAAGGTGTCCTTGGAAACGGAGCAGACAAACTCTGCCTTCTCTCCCTCAACCACCTCCTGGTTCTGGGGCCTGGCAATAAACTCAGCAGCAAGTTCTGGAGAGAGAAACAAAAAGGAATAATTTATATCTTGATCTCGATGTATAATAGCGGACAGTGGACAATGTTGTTGTTGTGAACGTTCCTACCATTAATCTTGAGAGTGCCTGTCGTCTTAGCACTTCTCATCTTGCAGTTGTACTCTCCAGCGTCGGCCATCTTAAGATCCTGGATGATGAGTATCCTCTTCCTGCCGTCAACGATCTGGTCGTAGCGTCCGCCCTCGGGGAGCTCCTGGTCGCCCTTATACCAGGTGACCTCAGCGTCAGCTTTGGAGACCTCACAGATGAGCTTGATGCTGTCTGTCTCTGTGCCCTCCACGTTGGCCAGGTTCTTGGAGAAACGAGCGTCCTCCTCTGCAGGACAGAAGCGTAGGGAAAGGCCTCCGTTAATATCACAGAAATTAAAATCTTGGATCTCTCAATGACCTTTGCATTCATAAAATACATATCTTAGAACATCATCTACATGTCAACGGTTTTAAACTGATACAACTACATGCATGTATATACTTATTTATGGGTTTTCTTTTTTTGAGAGAGAGAAACTTACAGAACTAGTAGACATTCAATTATTTGTGAAAGTAAGAAAGTCTGTTTTGTATTATTTTTAAAATGAAATGGATAAAGGCTTAATTTATGGCTACATACTAATGATACAGCACTTCAGTATACAGCACTTCAGTATACTGAAGGAGCAGTTACTCTGTTTAGCTTGTGAAATGAATGTTTTTCTCACCAACAACAGTCAGCATGCCGGAGGATTTTGAAGTCTTTGCGTCACATTCGTATTCAGCCTCATCATCAAACACTGATTTGTGGACTATGAGAACATGTTGAACTCCTTTAGATATTATTTCATATTTCTTCCCCTTTCTAATTTCAGCTCCATCTTTAAACCAGCGAACCTATGGTTATACACACAGAGAAAACATTGATAAACAGCAAGTTTATAAAACTGATCAATACAAGGCATTTACTGATCATTTACTGAACAAGTTTATAACACAATAACACAATGCATTTACATACATGTTTATAATAGTGATAGAAGTTTATATTGATCCCATAAACAAATATCACAGTTACATACAATATTAATCTCCGGCCAAAAACCTTTTCGTTGCCTTACCTTGACATTTTCTCTGGACACCTCACACTCAAACTTGGCGGACTCTTTCTCCTTAACCTCCACATCATGGAGGGGCTTAGAGAACTCAACGTGGGGAGCTGAAAGGGTCAAAGGTCACATTCACAGGATCACCGACTGAAGTTACACTGGGGGTCACATGGTAGGACTTCACTACGGTCTATAAAAAACAACCCTCTCTGTCAGGGCAATACATCTTTAACATAGATCTTACTGTTTAGCTCCGACAGAACCAAGATGGAGAATCAAAATTCATATTAATATTATATTTTCCTGTCATAGAAACCTGAATACAGCAAGACCTGTAATTCACTTTACATTTCAATAAAAACAACTTATTCTGATTTGTTTGTCTAATTTGTTTATTGGTTCACATAATCATACCACCAGAATGGAGTGAGAGAGTGGAGGGATGTTTACTTACGTTCAACGTTAAGGAAACAGGATGTTTTGTATTCCTTGGCGTCACAGGTGTATGTCTTGGAGTCATCCAGAGTGCAGTCGTGGATGATGAGTTTTCTCTTGCGACCATCGACAATCAGCTCATATTTCTTTGTCTTGCGGATCTCCTGACCATCTCTGAACCATTT
>JAVQJS010014155.1:0-11878 GCA_036024795.1 Galaxias rostratus | reverse complement strand
CAGACAGACAGACAGACAGACAGACAGACAGACAGACAGACAGACAGACAGACAGACAGACAGACAGACAGACAGACAGACAGACAGACAGACACAGACCTGCAGGCAGGCAGGCAGGCTATAAGAAGACCTCTGTCGTCCAATAGTCAGATGATAGTTATATGATGGTTTTAATGCTATGACTTATATTGTGATTTGATTCCATAGGGGACTAGGGAAGTATTAGTGTTGGAATATTCCGATATCTGTGTCATCATGAATTAGCATTTGAACCGTTTACCGTTTCATGAATGTTTCATCATGTACTAAGAATGTTGGACAATTCAAATGTTTGCCCTATCCCTTTGAAATGTACTGGGTGTCAGAGCCCTACATTTACAATGGATCGCTGTAGACAAATGGTTCTCCTCACCCGTTTTGACTGAACCGAGGTCCGAGGCCGTTAGAGTGAAGCAGTGCATAAATACTTGCTGAACACCTATTGTGGATACTTTAAACTCTGCAACAATCCTGCTTGATCAGAGAGGTCAACTGAGCAACAAGTGGTGCTTCATTTGACAATGACTGAATTCAGGTTCAAGTGAAGTTGTTTACAATTGCATGTATAGTAAATCCTAGGTATCAATTTAACACAACAAGGAAGAAATTCCTGGAATATTTTGGAGCAGTGGGTGGGACATGTAATTGAAAAGTATACTTTCCTGTTCAACAATGTTTTGTTTTTTTATTCGCTGTACACTTGGTATAATTGACATATGAAAATGTTTAAATAGAGCGAGCAGTTTGTGTGTTGCAAACTCAGAACATAGCTTAGCCATGTTAATATAGTTCAATTCCCAATTATGGCTTCAGACACCCCTCAATTAAGTATGGCCCTCAAATGGCAGAGGGAGAATATAGTTCCTGGATGTAGGTATTCAAAGATTTTACTGTCAGATTAAACAATATTGATTGCCAATTAATCTTATGTCTTCATACGTTTTCATAAATCCCATTAGGTAGACGAGACAGGTTACACAAATGTAAAATCTGTCATGTAGAGTAGTTACCTTGAATTCCACTCCACCTTCTGTTTTTCCCTGAGGTCGCAGAAACCAGAGCTCAAACGAGTAGACACCCAGGGGCTGCATTTGTGAAAGAGCCACTGAAAGGCTAGGAAACTGGTCACCGCAATGGCAAGGATCAGCTGGCTGAAGGGGTCCATGGCCAACTAACCCAACTGAATAAAGGGCATAGAGGAATAACACACTTCACGATCACGCTTAAAGCTACAGTGTATTGTCCAAGTTGCACTACCTGATCTCTACACAAAATACACGCATTTCCGTGAGTAGGCAAGCTGTTCCCTTTAAATTGCGCAACACCTTCCCACCATATGTAAAACCCCAAAAGTGTGTGACGTTCAAAACTCACGGTGCTTCCCAAGAGCAGGGAGTTAATCTTTAACAATCAGTCTGCCTATATGAGTTGCAATGGTGACATGGATTGGTTTAAGATGCAGTACAGATCTGTCTACAGCGTGATATGCAAATTATACTCTGGTCAATTGCACACTGATATCCTACATGTTATATGATAGAGGTGGGTTGCCTACTTTTAGACTATACATGTAAAATAACAACAAGGGCAGTGTTTAAAGGCCTGTGCAGGACACTATATACACAATCCTACTAAATACAGAAGTCAGGATAACATACAGTTTAGCTGAGGCATGTCTGAGGATTCGACAAGAACCAGATTGTAAAAACACTATCAAGTGATGATTTTCATATAAACAATAGGAACAAAATAATTTTTGCAATGCCTAAAGTCTGGATTTGCTAGTCATAGACAGCCTGAAGATATTCAAAATCCCAAATATGTATTTTACACATTTTACAGCTGTGAAATGTGTACAGCCTACCTGAGACCAGGGTTATTGTGGTTCAGACCTGTTTTGTTTTGTTATGACAGTGCATTGTACTTAACAATACACACACACACACCTACACTAAACATAAGTATCACTCATTTGGGATTACAACATGTGTCTGGATGGATTAGTGTTAAGGGATGACGCATTATTAATTAAAAATGTATGTAAAAGTGCACAAATGAGGACCCATATAAACAGGTGTGTTAGAATAATGGTAATTATTAGACCGAAGTGCAGAGATGCTACCAAGTTTTTTATTTCTATAAAATACTAAATAAAGTCAATCACCAAACAGGTACAGATGGTTATAATAAGGATCATCATAATAATTCTTATAAAAATAATTAAAATAATAATAATAATAAATTAAATTTCTAGGCGCCTTTCTAGACACCCAAGGTCACTCTACATGTCATAGAAAATTTAACAATGTATAGAGCTATATTAATGGCATAAATATATAAAATGGCACAACATAATGTAAAACATAAGATAAACAAAAGGTAATGAGAAAGGGAACATTAATATATGTATTACTATCTATGGGTAAACAAGGAACAAAATATGAGGAATGTTTCAAATATCAAAGACCCGGGTACAGGCAATAGTCCAAACACCACAAGTGAAATTCCTAAAACCACAGGAGTGATTCTGGAAGGACCAAGCAAGGACAGACGATTGGCCTCTGGAAAGACCACAGGCCTAAGGTATCTGGACTAGAGACTCTGTACAAGCCGCTGGAGAGACTACCTGCTGATTCTTGCGAAGCAGCAGCATAGTCTTCCGGCAACGAAGTTCCTCTCTGGAGATGTGAGGAACTTCCTCTAACACCTTAATACTAGAGTGGCCAGAAGGAAGCCACTCCTTAGTCAAAGGCACAGCCAACTTGCAGTTTAACAATAGGCAATGAAATGCCTATCAGACCATGATAAACAAGATTCTCTGGTCTGATGCAACCAAGATTGAATTCTGTGGCCTGGCTGCCAAGCATCTCGTCTGGATGAAACCAGGCACTGCTTATTGCCTGAGCAACACAATCCCACCAATGATGCATGTTGGTAGCAGAATCATCTTAACCTAAACATGTGCCGCAAAGACAGCACAGGAATGGCTATTGAACAGTCTGTGAATGTCCTTGAGTGGCCCAGCCAGTGCTCATACTTGAAGCCCATCGAACAACTGTGGGGACCTGAACATAGAGGTGCATCGAAGCTCCCAATCCAACCTTACAGTGTCAGAGGATCAGCAGAGATTAATTGGAGAAATTCCCCAAATAAAATTGTGCAGAGTTTCAAAACTAGGAAGGCTTGAGGCTGTATTCAACGCAAAGGATCCCTCAACAAGTACTGAGTAATAAGTATGAAAGCCTGCAATTATTGTACATGTGATATTTCCATTATATATATATATATATATACCTTTGCACAATTTTTAAACAAAAAAAAATTGCTCACTTTGTCAGTATGGGGAAATCTTTGTAGACTGAAGGTTGTTTTTAATCCATTTTAAAATAATGCTATAATGTAACATTTAAAAGTGATGGCATCTGAATGCTAATTCAAAGTTGAACTTAGTGATAACCTGCAAGCCATTGTGAAGGAAGACCAGCTTTCTTTTTATAGGCATAGTTGTGAAAAAGTGTAATGTGAAGAAGGAAAAAACAGCTGCAATCCACATAGAAGCATAACTCTTCATGCCCTTTTTTCATTGGTACTAATCAACATGTCCATCCATTGTCAGAACCGGAGTACAAACTCGGAGGAAACCCACGCTAACACGGGGAGAACATGCAAACTCCACACAGAAAGGCCCTCAGGTGGGATTCGAACTCAGGACTTTCTTACTGTGAGGCAACAATGCTAACCACTGCGCCACCGTGCCGCCCGGCCTAATCAACATGTATTTAAAGCAAAGTGCTAACTGGATATAAAACATTGGTAGGCACAAAACAAATTGAATGATTGAAAACAAGCAATCTATAAGCTATATCACATTTACAAGTATGGGCTAATCAGTGTGTTTGTCAACCATTCTGTGGGAGGGGCTACATGAAACATCAGAATGTTTTCCATGTACTCCCCTTACACATGGTACATACACATACACACGGAAGTGTTTTTCAAGGGGAAATGACAACTAGGTCAATACAGAACCACTATGGAAGAAATAATCTTTTCAATCAAGATGTTATTATAATGTGTAAAATGTAACGTTCTGTTTACTTTTTTGCAATGGTTTAAACTAGGTCAAAGTCATCGTTTTTTAATTACATTTACCACAACTAAGGTCAAACTGCTTTGGCAAGGACATGTAACTGAGCATGTGGAGATTCAAAGTGTTATAACTCACAAGTAACAGAAAGAGATGGCAGCTAGATTTTAAAATACGAAATTGAGACGACGTCTGCACTGATGTCAGCAACAGTGCCAAATACTACCATAATCTATTATGAAACCATTTAAAAAATGTAAACAGTTTTTGCTACGTGACATAAGGACAACATTTTTGTATTGTACGGTTTTTAATTAGGCTATGGTGCTAAGTAATTTTACAAACATTAACAGCATAATGTGTTCATGTTAGACACATTATAGATTTGCATTACATGCATTAATACACTGTATTATTAGATATACTTAGTTCACAAGAAAATAAGAAATAAACAACATTGATGACACGCCGTTGTAGCCTAAGCATTGGCTTTACATAAAGAAGGAAGATAAAAGATGGACTTGCCTCGTATCCTTCATGAAGATCGATATTTGAAAAATGTAAGCGTGCGATGACATGATCTGTCAAAAGCCATCGTTAGTTGTTTAGTAACAAATCCTTTAAAAAATGCCGACGATCTAAATCTTGTAGTGCTATTAACTACCAGCCGAACCTACTACATTTTAGTTTATATGAATGAAAAATTACACGTCATAAAAAATAAACAGAAAACATGATTATGGTGGCAAAATAAATTAACATTTGGGTTTTGATGCTTGATTTAGAGTATGGAATGGATGTGGGAGGCGGTCTACGTCTGTGGCCATCGAATTACATCTGAATTCTTAAAGGCACACTAACACAAACAGACACGCAAACAAAAACATCTACGAACATAGATAGGCAACAGCCTGTTGCCAACAGGCATTACATTTTTACCAATAATACCCAAAGTTAACATACAATGTTGTTATAAATAGGCTCGCTTAATTACATCTATTTTGTCTTTAATCACTTATTTATTTTTAACTTACCATCACTATAATTAAATAGCGCTGACTACCAAATTGCCATAGTGTTTTAAAACCATTCGTACGTGGCTAGACATACACAAATAATGCGTAATGTGACCATTTAAAGCAGCTAGATATCTACCTGAAATGGCACATTATAAGTTCTTTTGATTTTTCAACCAGCTCAGGCTTCATATGCCCATGTTTTCTACTCACATGTGGCTTTCGAGTTGAAAAAGTAACACGAAGTTGTTGTATTTGTGCTATTTTTACAATTCCATTCTATTTGATTTAGCCCAAAATGGGCCTTCTCGGCAATACAAATAAAAAAGACACCACTAATCGATTTAAATATAAGAAACATAACATTGGTCAATGTGGATCTTTTAGATAAACTAGTAGCCTACCAAAATGCAGTTTCATCTCAAAAACACACCTTGGGTGTTTGGAACCCCTGCTACATCAGGCCTGGCTTAATGATCAATTATGTTTCAAGACATGGAAATGTTCTCATTCGGTTCCATGATTGCTTTATCTTTCTTGCATTAAAATCATTCTTTAACGTTCATGCGCATTGAAGGTACATAGGGAGTGAGCATGCATATGAGAGTCATGTGATCAATGTGATCCCTGGGGTTAATGTTACTAGTTGAGAAGCCTGATGGCCTGGGGGAAAAAACTATTTGTGTGCCTGGTCGTCCGTGCCCAGATGCTCTACCAGGCCCCCGGTAGCGTCTACCAGATGGCAGCAGCGAGAAAAGACCATAGCCTGGGTGGCTGCAGTCTTTGAGGATCTTCTGGGCTTTCCTAAGGCATCGTGTGTGGTGGATGCCTTGCACAGAGGGGCGATGACAGCCAATGATGTGCTCCGCTGCCTTCACCACCCTCTGGAGGGCTTTGCGGTCAGCAGCAGAGCAGCTGCCGTACCAGGCAGTAATGCAACCTGTGAGGATGCTCTCAATGGTGCACCTGTAAAAGTTGGTGAGAGATTTTTTTTCAAACAACCACAAACAAGCTCAGAGACTATTGCTGGGCCAAAACTCTATTACACACAGTGTTCACAATTACTTTCAGAAGTGTCTGAAGCATTTCTTAGTCAAAATGGCTTTGCATAATCACAGAACGATCGGTGAACAATTGTGCTCTGAACAAAAAGGTTTCCAGAATTGGGTCTTTAAATGAATTTGTCTAAAGCCGTCGAAGCATGCTCTCCATCAATATTTGCATATAGTATTAGACTGTTGTCTACAAATATATTTACAAAAAAAAAAAAAAAAGCACAACCTTTTGCTTTGATGAATTAAAAAAGCATAGGTTTGTTAAGTTTGACTTGATAAAGGGTCAATGTGTACTGTAGGATAAATGTATTGGCTTGACACATTATATAAGGCCAGTATACTCAATAATAAAATGTGCCAGACATAATAGTCTTCACATTTACTCAAATAAACATCCTATAACATTGTGAGGCCAAAAGCGTACAGTATCATAGTCACATTTGGCCAACGTGCCCCAGTTTATTGAGGGGCTGTCTCAGAGAAACGTGCATGGCTCGTGTTCTTCATAACAGGAACAGTGTCAACAAGCTTCGACCTAAATGACGCTGATAGACTTCGGTTGTATTTGCATAGACGTCTAAATGTCCCACACAACCAGTTTGCATGTTTGCATCTCTTAAGACCCCACACTCAAACCCGTTTGTTTGATCAAAACACTCCTTTATCGGTCATGCTAAAATGTTCGTTTCACTTTTCCCTCTCTCCAAAACACCTCTTTTTTTATGTGCTCCTGCATTGTACGAAGCTTTTTGTAAAAGGGAAATATGTTACTAATGGCTTATGAATTAATAATAGCCCAAACTGCATTTGATTTTCATACAAGGTGATTCTAGAAAGCTGGAGAGGCCTCTGCGTTTTATTCAGATCCCGCTCGCGTTCTCCGCTCGGCTGCCTTTGTGTGTGTGTGTTTTCTGCCCGCACAGCACTCCCTGCTACCTCCGGCCCAGGCTGTGGTGTGGCGCTTCCCAACGCTCTCGGTGTAATTTACTTACCCAAGCACATCCATTAATTTTCTATTATTGTGAAAAGATGATTCGTGTTTTTGGGGGGGGGGTGTCTTGATGATTTATTTAGGCTCCACAGCGGGGAGAGACGTGAGGTGGAGGGGCTTAATGGAAGGGAGAGACGCGGGCCTCCCTCCCATTCGCTCCCATCCTGACGTGGAACTACAGAGGCGGCACGTGTGTCAATGTACCCTCCCGGAGCAACTTAATTCAACTTGAAAATTCCTAATGGAACTCGGATGTGTGCGACGGGCCTTCCCAGACGGGCGGGGGAATAGGGTGGGGTGGGGTGGGGGGGGGGGGGTGGGTCGGGGGACATCAACTTAACACGTAAATTCACTTGTCTGAGTCGAGGCTGAGCGTCGAGCAACTTAAACGCTTCGATGGCTGTGTGTCCAGTGGGACGCGACGGGTCAAAGCAACATTTGAAACGGCGTCTCAGTCTGTCTCTCTCCGTGTTCTGGGTGTCTCTCTGCTCTGTCTCTCACTCCATCTCTCTCAGTCTTCATGTACATCTCTCTCAATCTGTGTTTCTCTCTCTCTCTCTGCTCTGTGTTTCTCAATCTCTCTTTCTCAGTCTAAATGTACATCTCTCTCAATCTGTTTCTTTCTCCGTCTCTCAATCTTTATGTCTCTCTCTCTCTCTCTCTCTCTCTCTCTCTCTCTCTCTGTTAGTGTGTACGTGAGTATTTTGTTGTAACTTCAGTGACATAATGGCTGTTTCAGCTAAATCACTGTAGTTAAGACTCATATTCACTACAGACATTACTGTTTGTGTGGTAAGAGTCTAATTTGCCAAGCACATTACAGTCGAGATGCTCATCCAAGAGCAGGGAGTTCAGAAAGTTGAAATTACTGCTGCCACAGTGTTTTGAAACGCAACTTACTTTCAAGCCTGTCTATTTCGCTGAGTTGCAGAACTGCTTTGCATGAGTCAATGAATCAGAGCCTCAGCACTCAATTGTTCTTATAGTTAATGACAGTGTCTCCTCTCGGGTGACTAATAGAGAGAGAGAGAGAGAGAGAGAGAGAGAGAGAGAGAGAGAGAGAGAGAGAGAGAGAGCGGTACACTAGCTTTGAGTCTTCCGGAGTCTTTTTGCTAGTTTAGCATTGAGCTGGTGAGACAAAGGCCACGCTGTTGTAGATCACGATCAACTTTCCTACGAAGGATATCCAGTTGTAGTGCAACCACACAATAAAGTTCACTACCCGTCTTGTGTTGTTGACATTTTCTGTAACATTCTTTCCAATCAATCTCTTTATTTTTTTATTATTTTTTAACTTATGGAGTATGTATGCTGTTGATTCATAGTTTAATTAACAACATCATTATCCGTTTGGTGTCTTTATATTTTAACAAAGCAAGAAAGAGCTCATTCCATATTTTACAGCGTTCTGTTCTCACACCAACCGTCTTTTGCGTTGTCTCCCTAGCGGTGTGGGCCTCGACGTCGACCTCCAGGAACTACATGGCTACTAATCACGCCCGTATCTTTTCATTAGAACAAATCCGACAGGAGTTGATCTCTTATAAAGAGATGTGATAGGACATGGATATCTGACTGACAGAGTTGTAATCTCGTTGCCTACACCGCTACGTCGGTGGTGGCTGAGCCAGAGCGTCGCTGGATAATTAAAGCAGCGCGGTGTCTGCGCAGTAAGGACGTGGCTATTAGCAGGTTAATTAGGCAATAATGAAAGAGATACCTTAGGTTACTGTGGGTTTAAGCACAAAAGGATTCATGGCGGGGTGAGTACTGGGGCGGGTGTTACATTTAATCCCCGACACGTTAATACAGACAGGCATACCTTCCGGTCAATTATTTCCGAAAGACTTCACCTGCTACTGCACATTCACAAATGGAAATTCGAGAATAGATTCTGTTGGTGTCTGTCCACTCCGATTAGTTTGATGAAGCTTACGAAGCTTTTAGACTGAAGGATATTCGAGACTTCAGAGCGGCAGGCACATATAATTTGCGGATCTCATTAATGGAAAGATTTAAGTGTTTCGTTTAATGAGTAATTCATTCTCTGCTACTTTTTGGCCCACTTTAGCAGAAGTTGAAGTATAGGTATTATATATATAAAAAAGAGACTAAGGGACTTAATGGCCGTCTTTTTCTTCAATCATTCTCCGTACAGAATCACAGAAAGAACAAAGAAAAATTTGGAGTAAATATATATTTTAGCAGGCATTTATTTTAAAATAATCTTTTTATTTGATTATTGCATTATATTTTCCTTTGACATATATTTACCTTATTAACCGAAGTTTTGTCGTATTACAAGGCAAAAGATATTAAAGAGTGCAACCTGTACTTACATTTTATACTCTAATAATCAGCATTACGTTTGTATTAATCAAATAGATATCCGTCCAAACCGTAACACATCATAATCTACTACCCTAGAATGCATTAACCTTACTGGGGAGACAGGTGACCTTCTGGTCTGAACCGGGTCAAAAGTCACAAAGATGAACAGTTAGGGGTTCCAGGGTCATGGCCAACGTTGTCCTAGTGGGCTTGAGTGACAGGTCTGACCCCCCACCCCATCCTAAATGACCTACAATTTTATGTGTTGTCACCACGTCAAAGCCACTCACAGCTTTAAGTACACACAGCGATAAAGTCAATATGAATTTATTAACAGACAGGTCTCCATTGACCTGACCTGTTTTAACCTTTGACCTTTTGCTTACGCTGATCCGATGTTTTTTTTTCTGCAGACTTCTTCCTTTCCCCCCCCTTTCTCTCTACATCTCCCTCCTTTCTTCCTGCACTTTTTTCCTTTCACCCCTTCCGTCATCAGCCAGAATCCCAACGATCGTGTCACCTCTCTGGCCCTAAATCCCAGAAGAGTGCAAGGCAGGCGGTCCGGAAATTCTACATTGTTGCCTCCTATTGGTAAAAAAAAACAACTAAAAAAACCCTCACTAATCCACAAATCCAACCTTGGATTTGAGAGGAAAGTAATTGGGCTGTGGTTAATAATTGGATTTTCTGCGGCTTGGTCCCAAAAAAAAAAAAAAACCTGCACCAACGGACCAGTGTTTAGGCGGAAAAGGCCCGGGACCCCTTTAAGCCGTGGTTCAGAGACCCAGACGAAAGCCCCCAACCTGCTTTCACATCTAAAATGATTAACATTTACAATCTGCTTTCAGCCGCCTTGGTGTATTTAAAAAGGTGCTCTCTGAAAAGCCTTGCCATTTCTTTCTGTTAGTGTGTTGTAATACCTCATTATGGCGTCTGTAAGGCCTCCCGGCCAGGCTTCAGAGAAAGTCATTAGGCGTCTTGATTACCTCCCGTTATTGCACAGGTGGGAGGAAGGTGAGGCAGGCAGAGAGGAAAGCACAGAGACACGCTATGGCGACAGACTCACAAATTGGCTCGAGTGGTATGCGCTTTCCCAAGCAGAATGGCGTAATGGTTTCACAAAGTTTCATTTCTTGGGCGGTGGAGACGCTGGAGAAAGTGCCAGACCTTGTCATTTCCCGAGAGCGGTTACTCTTACTAAACAAGTACGGGTTGAATGTGCTTTATGGTCCGCGGAGTAGAACGCGTATACAAATAATAATAATAAAACATTATATTTATAAAGCGCTTTTCAAAACACTCAAAGACGCTGAAAATGACGGTGTTCCAATCATAAAGTGACAAATGATTTAAGTGATCCCGCCAATCAGCCGTTCAACGGCAAGTGAACGTGTTCAGAGAAAACCCGAAGGAAAAAACACAAAACGTGAATGTTTCAGTATTTCAATGTAACTTGTTGTGTTGCAACGGTGCCGTCGTCGCTGCTGGCCGCTTTGGTCAACAAGGATAACTTGTTGTTGTTGTTGTTGTTGTTGTTGTTGTTGTTGTTGTTGTCATGTTGTTGTTGTTGTTGATGTTGTTGTTGTCATGTTGTTGTTGTTGTTGTTGTCGTTGTTGTCGTTGTTGTTGTTGTTGTTGCGGTTGTTGTCGTTGTTGTGTTACGAGGAGAGCAACAGTAATCACAGTTCGGGAGAAACTTGCAGAGTTGCGTTGGGGCCACGGCGATGGGAGTGAGCGATGTATCTCACAGGGTGTCCCCCACGGGTGGGGCGCGGAGCGGGCACCCCCCGCGCTCGGCTTTCAACCCTCACACTCAGCCTCTGCATTGTTGGGGGAGGCCAACATTCAGATTGCTTTAAAGGGTGAACCGGGGGGGTGGGACCGACGGGGGCCGGCGAGGGCGGGTGGGGGGGGTACCCCTTGAACCAGACGAGCCTCGGTGGTTAGCAACCCGCCCCTGAAAGAGAAGCAGAGGAGTCACCTTGATAGTGTTCCCCCGGTGAAGCCATTAAGACCAGAGCCATGCTGCTTTTGCAATACTCTCATTCAAAGTGCCAGCATGCCACACAGGAGGGGTTTGTCATTACAGAGAATCCACAGGTTTCTGCAAATATCACGGAGGAGCACTGGCACATCGCTGGGCTGTCCCCGGCACACAAACACAAGATGACATCAGAAACGAAAATACAGCTCCATATACAAAAATGAAAAAGAAAAAAAAAAGGCAGACAATCAATGTTGGAGAATTTGTTGACATTGATGGGGAGGTTTTCTAGGAGGGGATTGGGGGGGGGGGGGGGGGGTGTGGGCGGTTGTAATTTTTTTTAATATGATTTTTTCCTTTTTTTAAATTAAAAGT
>JAVQJS010014146.1:0-50054 GCA_036024795.1 Galaxias rostratus | reverse complement strand
CCCCCCACCCGCCTTGTGGTTCGCACGTCGCTGGTTCTGTCCTTTCCCTCGCCCCCCCCCCCGCGGGGGGGGGGGCGCGCCCCCCCCCAATGACAGGGTGGGCGGAACATTGACTTACTGTAGAGCCAGGCTCTCCTCTTTCACCCCGGGGACCTTTGCTACCGGGTGCACCCTAGGCAAGGAAAAGCATTTTGTCAAACTCAAACAGACAAAACAGAAAGAGAGGGGTCCAACCTCACAATCAGCCGCCTTCAGACAAGACGGCCTTCCCGAGAGTTTAATAACAGTCAAAGCATGCCAATTCTATGCACCACAATTTACTTTGGCAACCGTTTTGAAAACAGGACAAAATAAAGTTTGAGCGTTGCAATGTTTCCTATGGTGCATTCGCTTTAGGGGGAAACGTTCACTCTTGTGCTTGGCAGAGTACATAAACATAAGGCTTGGATTCTGTGACATTGCATTGGACCCTGTTTTGGAGACAAAAGTAAAGAGAGTGGGCTAGACAGCAACAGGAATGTAGTGCACGCAGTACCGTATGTGGTCCTTACCACTGGTCCCTGAGGCCCCTGGGGCCCTGAGCTCTCCGTGGTGCATGTGCAGGAGTTTGGGAGGGAAGGGCATTTTACTTCATCCCTCTGGCAGAACAAAGAGAAGACAGGGCAGAGTGGGTGAGACAAAGAACAGGATTTGAGCAAAACATTTTGGTCACCTGCACAGTCGTCATCCAAGTGGGATCTACTGGTTTTTCTGAGTAACATGAGATATGCAACACAGTAATCAATGGTTTAATATTTTGTCTCACACTGAATATCTTCGCAGTGTAAAATAAGAAATTATCACCTTGTTCAATGTAAAACCGCAAAGTAAAGCTTTCATAGCATCCAAAGGTAGAAAGAGACAGTTGATGCATATTCAACATATTGGATTTTCAGCAGCGATATGTTGCAGCTCTCAATCATCTTTTTTTGTAGTCTCCTCTGGTACAAGTAGCTCCAGTCCAGGGTCTAAAGACTCAAATAGCCTGCGGTAGTGGACATCAAAAACTATTCCATAAAACCCCTATGAGTTATTGTGGACAGAGTTCTGACAACTTTAAGTTGCATTTGTGTGATTTATGTACTAAGTTGTGCTCAAAGCACCTTTGCCCTTTAAGCATACTGTAAGGGCTTAAGGCCTGGACCCAGGAGTGCAAATCAAAGACACAAACTCTTTGACAACAGTTGCCTGAACCTGCAGCTGGGCCATATAAGCATAGTCCTTGTGTTTTACTTTTCCGAGGGCTATCATTAGGTTCATAACTTAAACTGTAACTGGATGTAGCAAACATATCTATTGGAAGATTAGAAATTACGAAAAAACGTTAAATAAAAAGAAACAGACGGCTGAACCATTTACAATAATATGTAGCTTAATGAAAACTACAGGCCTTTAATATCCAACGCACATTCTGCAACTCAGGCAGTTCCTTTTTTAGCTCATCGTCAAGTGGCAGGCAGTGTGTAAAGCTACTTGTATGGGAGAAACTAGCCAGCTGCATGCAACAGTGCACTATCAAGCCTTGTCTCATGGCTCAGCTTTCCCTATCTTAGCCAGAGTAAAATGTGTTGGTCACCCTACATTCCCTCAATATGAAAATGTGGAAACAATATGCATCGAAAAAGGTGTGTTCCCGGTTTAACTGTGTTGTTTGTTCTACGAGGTATCAGAAAACCACTTGAGTCTGGGACACAGCCTTATAAACTATTTTTTTTCCCGTGGCGTCTCATGTGCCCAGATGTTGAAGGCATTGATGGCACAGACATGTTCGTTTACTACTGGGGTACAGAGAGACTGTCCCAGCGCATCAAAAGCATGTGTCTGATCTATCAATGGGCATGCATAGCTTATAGAACAGGCTTTTCGGTCTCATGCTTTCCTGTTTGGCCTTGGGAAGTCATAAGGTGCCCTTTGGAGAGGCGGGCGGTGGGGGGGGGACCACGCGCCGCAGGTGCCAGGAGGTCTCGGGAAAGGCGGGGGGTGGGGGGGGACCACGCGCCACAGGTGCCAGGAGGTCTCGGGAGATGAGTCACTGTAGTTTTTCTTTCCTTTTTACAGACTGCTCTGAACTTGTTATGTGGCTTGTTAAGTTGTACGGCCCGGCCCCTACAGTGAGTGTCCTCTAAGGCTCCTCTTACCAAAGATGGAAGGTCACAACATCTGTCTCTGCTCGTCCAGCCCAGGCTGCACACAATATCAAACATCTGGAGTTGGAACTGTGAAAAAAGGAAATAGTTTGAGAGAACATGTGTCTTTGATGCTTCCCTCACATCCCCACATGCTATAAACAAAAACAAAAGTAAATGCAGGGCAGCCGCTTTGAATCAGAATGGAGTGTGCCCTTATTGGAAGAATGCTAAGAAACGTAACCCTAGTTATGAAAGTATACAGACAGGAGTAAAACCTAGTATAATAAACTGCATGTATGGCTCAGGTTAATTTTGACTGAATATCCTGTAATGATTCTCCCTGGACTTACAGTTGCAGATTCTCCCTTAGAGCCAATGGACTTGGACATTTTGCCCAGACTTTGATAGCCATCACTCGAGGTGTTCCCAGCAGCCTTAATCTCTTTGTCCGCCACTTCTTGGCAGTCGAGGTTCAGCTTGACACTTGTGGGGGAAACGAGGATGTGGAGCTGCAGACAGAAGAATAGAGTTTACATCTCAGACATTCTTCCTTCTCCAACCAATTATTGTGTCTGGTTTATATCCTGACTTTCTCCAAAGCAGTAAGGATATCTGGAGGCTGGGAGCACAGCAGAGACTGTAGAGTTGTGGTAGATGAGGAAATGCTGCTTGCTAAGGGGGTGGTTTACCAAAATGCAGAAGAAGCAGTAACTGCTAACAGCTACACACTGCGAAAAAATGTTTTTTTTTTAATAAACACAAACTTCCAAACAATGATCTAAGTGTCTGACAATGCCGACTTGAAGTACAGCATAATTGTATTTTTAATTGAAAACATTACCATAATTATTTCCATATGTTTACTGTACTGTTAGCCAATCTAATGTTGTCACAAAATTAAAATATTCCATAGCATTATCAGTGATTTGGTTGTGGCGAGTTAGATTAACAGAGCGTTGGGTGTGCTGATCTGAACTTTCTGGGTCATGGACTTGCTAGACAAAAGGTGTGCACACAGTGGTCAGGGATGAGTCATTCCAGTACAATGTATACACTTTGATCATTCGTCTCGCTCAGATTTACCTCATCTCGACCGCGATGCTATTCTGCGGTACACACCAAGACAAGCGGTGACACACACTACTTGGATCATGAATGCCAAGCTCTCATAAGCAATGGCTATTTTGTTGGGTTTAACTAGCACAGTAATCACATTTCTCGAAGGCAGGAAAATGTAGCATTACAAATCTGTGCTGCAGCCCAGAAGCTCTGGCAGCACCATACGAAGCAGTGGTCTTCTTTCAAATGAATGTGGAGGCATGTTTAGCAAACTTCTCTTGAGAGCATGTCATATCTCATGAGGCATAAACAGCTAGAGGACAGCAAAGCGTTTTCCGCAGTTTATCGAAACATAAACTGAGATATCATCAGCTTAGAAGACACTGAAATATATTTGAATTCATCAGATTAAGTATTGGCCAAATGCAGTCATCCAATCAAAGGTGTTGGCGACAGGTCAAATTAACATTTACAGTGATGTCATTCACACCCAGGCTGCAGATGCTGAGGTTTCCTTCACCTTAAAGTTTGTTAGGAGCAACACCCGTCTGACCTGTTTCTTATGATAATCCTTTGCTTGTTAACTTTTCCGTATATTTATGCACATAGAGACTTTTGAACAGAAGAATAATAGCACTGAGGTTGACATTCAGCGAAAGTAGCAACTCAGTTGAAAATAAGCCACCTACGCTTACTGAATCTCAGCCAAAAATAAATTGTTTCTGGTAAGGATATTAATGTACTGCACTGTCACCAGAAACATATATTCCACACAGCGATGGATAATACAGACAATACTCCTTTCACTGGTAGAATTATTTTCTATTCAATCCTAATACACGTGGAAGGTTCCAACATCCTTTTGAAATCCCCCACAGGTTTGTCTGTGGAGTTTGCTTTGCTGTTAAATTCATTACTCAGAGCTATTGTAGGTTTCATTCACCCAAGCTGAGTCAGCTCTCTTTCCAACGTGCCCAAACGAAAAAAAAAGATGGAAAAATAAGACTTTGGTGAAGTGGTTTAATCTGGCTGTTACAAGGACTAAGGCAAGGACCAAGGCAAGCACCCCACAAATCTTCAGGAAATCTTTCAGAGATGGCTACAACAACAAACCAAAAGATCAGTCAAAAGTGGGAGTTAGCTTCTGAGACTCAGAGTTCAAGTAAGACTGCTTAAATCATGTTTGTTTATGGAATATGCTGGCAGGGGAAAGCCTGCTCCATAAGTCACAGTCAAAATGTCCCCTCTGCCAGCTGTGGGACAGTCAAGTCATTCAGTTTCTTCAAAAGCATGCTCTTTCTTTTCCTCAGAATCACAGCTTGATAGTGCATGTCAACAGCCACACAAACCTAAAGAAAAGTACAAACATGAAAACACATGCCCTGTCATGTTTTCCTTGTGGCTGTCTTTCTCCTCAGTGGTACACATAAAACCGCCACTGACAGGCCATCTGTTTGGGGTGACCGGGCAGAAGTGACACAGCTGTCAGAGCGACGGCCTAAAGTCATTCTTATCGGACTTGAGCTCACACCGTGAACACAGCAGGACAACGCTGTGGTACACAGAGTATATACAAGCCATGCTGGGAGGTAAACCACAACACAGACTTACCGCCCCCTCCAGCAACAGCGAGAATTCACCCTGCGGTCTGCTACTAGAGACAGCAGAGGCAAGGCTGGGCACCATTCCAGACAGCCGGACTGCAGGCAAGCCAAGAAGTGAGAAGCAGAAAAGCCTCCCCCTAGCCTGGCATTCCACTGCTTCTCTGATGTAATTGTTTAATAGCTATAACAGTGACCCAATATTTTCCAGACTACCATGCCAAGCAGCGGCTTCAGTGCATTTTTAATGGACCCCCTCAATAGGACTTATAGATTGCAGGGAAAGTTTGTGATACAGTTGTCACTCTTCCCTTGGACATGGTCTTGTAAATGACTCTGAGCTGCCCAGCTTTGACCTTGGGTAAAGGGCGCATACTTTATGGTTGGAAACTTAAAGGCAGTTTCGGTTGGCAGTACATCCTTACAGTTCCCTACAGCGAGAGGAGTGCATGCCTGCAGTCCCTCCTTACTGCTTATCTTCCGAAAAACGTTTATTAGGAAATGTTAGGAAAGGCTCTTAAAGAAATGAAATATGCAAGGAAGGCTTTTACCTCTTTAAGAAATAGTCAGATAAGAGGACCGGGGAATGTAAATTTCCCCCCCCCAAAAAACTAGAATTGACAGTGAAAAATATCACAGCCTCAGGAATCACTAGATAACAATCAGAATCAGCTATACGTGACATATTAAGAGTATGTAATGGGTACAGCTCCATTTCGTCTGATCAAGCCTCACGCCACACAGTGTTTTACAACAGCCAGGGACCATCTGTTGCTTGAGCAGACATAACTCTGTGGAATACATGTCTGTAGCTGTATCTGAGGTGCACCTCCTGTAATATAGAACATATTTGGAATGCCAGTTATTCCCAGTATCTGCATTTCCTCGGGACATCTAGGAAGAACAAAGGAGCCAGTAGTGATTGATGTGCCACACCTTAAGGACGCCAAGGCCCAGAGAGGTTATATAATCCAGCCGATGAAGTCCAACCTGGCCAGTACAGTATTACGTCCGAGTTTGACGGCGTTTACCTTGTGAAAGCTTCCGTGGAAGATGCTCTTCACTGGATCACTGTTAAACGCAACCCTCTGGATTTCGCCTCGCTCGTCCTTGTTGTAAAACGATATCGATTGTTCGGAGGCTGCAACACAAAAGACAGAGAGCAGTCACAGATTGTTCTCCCACATCGCATTAGATTGGGGTGCCCTGCGAAGCCTCTCAAACTCAAAGCAGAACAGGCGTCCTCATAGGCTAACGTTACTGGGCCAAGCAGAGAGGCTTTGGAAGGCAGAGGTATAAACAACAATCGCTGGGCTTCATTTAAGGCCACGCTGAAACCCACAGGCTCCACAGGGGGATTGTGCTGCAGGAGCCTGTATGGTTACTGACTCCCCTGGGCACTGCCACCCGTTACAATAGAGTTCTCTGAGCGAATAGCCAGCCAACCACAATGGGACACAGCTGCGTGACATCTACTTGCACGTCTCTGCTATGCATGTTCAGAACAGTTTACCCTCCTCAAACTCCTAAAGCAATTTTAGAAACACTCCCACGACGGAGACGGGTTATTTGGCCTTACGGTTGACAGTGACTCCAACCTCCGGCTTGCCGTCTTTGGTGGACACCTGCCAGAGGTCAAAGGCCTCTGTGGGTGTGTCCGGCAGAAGACGGAACATCAGGATGATGGTGTAAGAGGGAGGTAGTCCATCTGGATGGATCTCTCTGTTCAACAAATAAACCAACAAAAAAAAAAGCCATGGATTGAGTAACAGTCATACAGTATAGGATAAACAGCTCCATAGACGTATAGAGTTCCACGGAGGGAGGGACACACACACACACACACACACACACACACAGTCCTAGAGATTGGCAGGCTAAACGCCCTCGCATGAACTCTCCGAGGTGCATGGGGGAATGCCGTGGGCTTGGATGGCTTTGAACAATGCAGACTGAGGGGTTTCCCTTGTATGCCAGAATCACAGATGAAGTGGTAGCACTATGTTTGAAAACCAGCAACCGTTTTTTTACAAACTGTTGGGTCAGCCATCATAAGTGCCTTAACAGAACATCGTAAATCTATTGACCTAGTTTGGAGAAAAGGAGTCTGAAAAGTTTGTTCGAACATTGCTGGGCAAGACACGTCATGTTAAATAAACTATAATGGCCACTTTAAGCCACTGTTACTCTAATCTAAAAACATGCAAGTCCAGGGTCGTGTGAATGAAATAATTTTGCTACTGTTCTTTTATCGTGTCCCTTCAAGGTACCTTTCACTATTCAGGCACGCACTTTGACAGTCAGTACCGTTTAAAGTTATTACGAAAGGTAAACGAACCATGACAAGCTAATGATAGTGATACATTGATGTGCTCCAGCACAATTGCCTAGGGATGATTTAATGAGTCCAATTAGCGGTAGAGACAGTGCGCAGTAGACAGAGACTACAAACGCTCCTACTAAATGAGCCTTGCAGCCTAAAAGTAGTGGAACTACCTTTGAAGCTTTGTACCTTTGGATACACCTTGTTCAATTCCTGTAAGTTATCAAATTTGATCTGCAATATGTTTGAGTAATGCAAGAAAGTGACAGGTTAGACACTTGTCAGGCTTCAATGCCAAGTTTCCAGGGCTTAAGATGCACCACGTCAGACTCACGTTGTAGGCTGGTTAAGGAATGCATTCTTATGTAATCTGTAGGCTGTGTAGCTGTTGAAGGATCCAGGCTCCATAGACACTCCTTTAATAGAGCTATAAGTCTTCTCTGTCAGGTTGAAGGCCTCCAGCATCCTGAAGCCTATAACAACAAGCCAGAAATCAAATCACACATCTTCATGATGATGTTGTTTTAATACTTTATGTTGAAGCAGAGATGCTACAAGATTAATTTGAAGATACAAACCAGGGGATGTGAATCCATTTAGGTATATCAAGGGGCAAGCTGGTGAACAACAAAACGAACAGGTTTAGTGATTATAACACGTCCATCGCATGGCTGTATTCTACGCCAATTAAACCAAATCAAAGTGAAATACAGCTTACATGATGATGCAGTTTCACAAATGAAGGTAACAAGGTTGTCTTTGATTGTGTCAAAAGCATCAAAGTCATCCACAACAAAGATGTGTCTCTCGCTCGGCTTGCTGCCAATGTTCTGCAACTCGACAAAATCAACATCCGCGACACCAACCACAAACACACTGTAACCTAAGGATAGAACGCACAAACAAACTTACAAAGGGAGACTTCCTACGGACATTTTACAATGACAAAATAGTAAATGGTGAATACAATGCGATAATTTTTTATTACTTAGACTTTGCAGTGTACGTCTGAGCCTATTAATGAAGGCGTATCCCTCATATATTTATTTTTGAAAAGCAACCAGTGAGGTTATTTTCTATGGAAACAAACCGCTCTACCCTTACCAGCGTGCTGCAATCTGGCAGCGGGCTTTTTCACATCATCCTGAGAGCGGCCGTCCGTGACGGCAACAACTACCTTGGGGACATTCCTCCTCATCCCGTTGTTAGGGGCGAACACCTTCTCATACACGTGTGTCAGAGCCACACCTGGTCGACACACAGAACGTGGAAATGAAACGAAGTTCGATGAAGGTTTGAAAATGTTTGAGCGAAACCCTTCAAAGCACCCGTGAGGAAAACCTGAGGACCGCTGCGTGATCGCTCACCTGTTTTAGTGTTTCCTCCTCGGTAGCGAATGAGTTGAAGAGCAGCCAAAACGGTGCCTTTGTCTTGATAGGAGTTGAGCCTGAACTCTGTCTGTGACGCGTCACTATACTGCACAAACGACACCTGTTTAAAAACAAGACAGAAGTGTTGCTGCGGAATCGCACCACCAACCACCACTGGTTGCATTGTATGTTTTAATAGCCTACACATTCAGCAACATCCTCACCATCCCCATTGTTCAGCACCTTGACAAGTTACAGTCCCCTCAGGCACTTGAACTTTCGTTTTCATTGCCACAAACCTGCATTCCTGAGGGTCCAATGACATCGAAGGCCCCGATCATGTTGAAGACAAACTGAACCACTTTGCCAAAGCTGTCCTCACCGATACTCCAAGACCCATCAATAAGGAACACCACATCTGCCTTGGCACCTTTGCACACTGAAAGGGGGGACATGAGTGCTGTGAGATGCTTTATAAAGTCCATAGCAGGGCCTATACTTGGGCCATGCAACACCGTTTTAATTCAAATTAATAACGCTTATCTTGCAATTAGGAGCATTTGGTTGCCAGGAGGATTGGAAATTAACTGGGTTTAATGGCTCCCTTACTAAAGCAGTGTGTACGGCGTAAGATAATGTGTGCCTCATGTTAAAGTGCTAACTTTCCCTTCTCTTCCAATTCCTCGCATTAGCCTATGGTCCATAAACATGTTTCACACAATACCTTATCGCATGCATTTTTCTAGACGAGTCTCTTTTCCTTTCACACCATGGGTTAGTCATACTTAATGGGTGTGTTCCCTAAGAAAGGTCTTTGAGGGCCTGCAGGGTTTCCATGTGGAGGCCATTAGTTTTCTGCTGGCACAACTTTGATCCAGAGGAAACTAGTCTGCATGTATCTGACTGAGCCTGTGCAGTGCATTGAATGCCTCACACTTGATCAAGTACTAAAGGTCTCTTGCCTGACGCAAACATAGTCAGGAGTGTATCTGCAGTGTCATACATGTTACCCGTTAAGAATACGCCATGCCTATGCCCTCTGGATATTTTTTTAAGATAAATTTTTCTCATGCTCAAGTCGCACTGAACGACCAATGTTACCTGCCCATCCAGGAGGGATGGTCGGGGGTGGAGGTGCAGTTGGTGGCAGAGTTGGAACTGGCGTTGGCTTCACCACTAATGGAACGAGATAAAAAAAAAGGAGGCACGAGAAGTCAAGTGAAAGTATATTTACACTGGTAAACAATGTAGCAAAGCATTAAAGGGGAAAAAACATGGTGCTCACAGGTTCGTTCTTTGGCACTGACTCCGGGGCCCTCAAGGTTGGGCGTCTGGACAAAGACGGTGGCACTGTAGAGAGCATCGGGTGAGAGGCCATCGAAGCAGTAACTGCTCCGTGCTGCTGTGATGGTGATCTCGTGCTGTCCTTTACTGGAAGCTGCATGGAAGAGACAAGGGGACGGCAACGTTTCACACACTGACTGATTCTGCCAAGGATCCATTCAAAGGTCTAGTATCAAGTGGCGGGCTTCCACGAGAAGCAAAGTCCCTGAAGTTAAACCTCATGCCTCGAAGCAATCACTTCAAATGAGATTCAATATGCCTGCTGTGATCCAACTCATTTAATTGCATTTGAATTGCTCAAGGAAAATCCATATGCTTTTCCAATGTGAGTTGTATTACGGCCTTATATGGTCAAATCACTTGTGATTTTAACTTCCCATGAAAGTTATCCTCTTTTGTTTGATCTTTTGTTTTGTGATGTGGCCTTGCCATTGATTTAAAGCACAGATTTAAAACATCTGATCAGGACCTCACAATTGCATGCTCATCAAAGACAATCTTCAAGCTGAATAACATTCCAGCATAAAAACTAATTCTTGACTTATTTGTGGACTTCAAAGGCCTGACTGGAGCATCTTAGGACGGCTTACAACTGCTCAGCTTCATGGATTGCTGACCTTCTGGTACTGCATTGTAACAGCAGCTGTCTTCTGACACAGGCATGGCCTATTTGGTTTGGCAAACTGTCACTGCCTTTCCTTGAGGGGTAATGACTACCATGTAGACTTTCGGGTTGTGATTGTGCTTCCTGCTTTTAACAGTTATCCAAAGTCTATGTGTGAATATGAAGCAGATGTATTCAAAAAGCCAATTAGTAACTAAAAAGAATGCAATCTTTTCTGACAGAGACAATTAAAAGTTGGTGGTTGGATGCTTTCAAAGGGAGCCAAATCAAGCATCGTGCTTGATGGGATAAACAAACGGATGGATGGCTGGAGATAAACAATCGTGAACGTCTAGACTCCCGTAGTACAAAGCCATTCCAACCTATTCAACACAGTGGAGGGCATGGCTAAGAAGATCTAAAAGACATAATATTTGTTTTCTAAACAAATCGCTGAATACGTTGACGTCGCCTCGAACATCTGCTGGTAGTCTCACTGCCTGAACTTTAGCTTACTTTCAATATCTGACGCTGGTACAAAAAATGAGCTTTGGGTTAAAAAGCGGCAGAGACTTACGGTCCAGTGGGTTTAGCTTAATGCGATAGGAGGTGGCGGCTCTGTGAGGATTCCATTTGATGCAGAATTGATCAAAGCCAACATCGTAGGTCTCAAGGTTGGTCACATTCAGGTACACTGTGGGCAAAGCATAGCATGCGTCTCAGACAGAGTCAACATCATCATGGATCTACTAGCCAAGAAATTGGAGACGTTGGTCATGACGCTTTTCACCACCAGAAGATACGTACGAGTTGTTCCCTCTCCAATCAGAGCCTTGCTAATGCCGCCAGTGTACTGGGCAAACACCTTGACATCGTAGGTCGTGCCAGGCAAAAGATTTTGCACCGTGTAGGAAGTCACGTCACCCACAAATACATCCAAACTCTCCTGCTTGCCTGCAAATGCAAAAATATGATCAAATGTATATTATACAGAACATATTTAAAGATTTCAGTTCATACCATTGGCCATTGATATAATGCGTTGACTACTAAAAGCTCTTAATACCAAAGTATGGTCATTGTCAGATATGCGTTTACACATGTCAAGCTTAACTTATCTTGAGAAAACGTATTTAAAAGCTTAAGAATTCCGTTAAGAGAAAACAGGTGGTGTGTGGACTGTATGTGAAGTCATCTCACCCTTAGGCGTGTAAACTAGTTTGTATCCATTGACCGGAGATGGCGAGGCGTCCCAGGCCACTCGGAAGCGTGTGTACCACTCATCCGAGACACGCAGGTTCCTGGGCGCCTCCATGCCCACTGTAACCAAGGCAAAGCATTACACATGTCAACACTCAATCAGTAGGAGTATAAGCCCATTTCCAGGTTACACTCCCTCCTCTGACGGCAAAGACAGACTCATATAGCCATCACACCGTCTTTCTCTCAACGTCTCCAGCCGTTGCTGTTTTCCCTGTCCCTCTGTTTATGAAGACCATTATGAGTAATATGTGTTTTTTTTTTTATTGGGTTTATATTTTTTCATGGTCTTGTGAAGCGAGCTGGGCAGTGCGGGTAGCTGCTGTGGGTAGAGCTTCTCTTTGGAGCGATGCCCGTCCAAACTGCCTGGCGCAGGAACGACTCACTCCAAGCCAAGACATAAAGTTTCTATTGTTTGTGTAACTCAGCGTAATGCTCCCCAGTGGTGTAGCGGTGGAGCTGTCTACTATTCTACTGTGAAGTCCCAGTGCTCCAAACTGAAACATGCTGAATCTGTAGGCTAACGTTTGTCTATTGTATGCTTTTTTTTTTTTTTATCAGTAAAACTCCTTCTCCAGCTTTGCTGCTCTGGAATGTCCTTTTGATGGGAGTGCTCTGTACAATGTCATGCAGACTTTAACATGAGCACTTTACTTGTGCGTCCGTTGCCGTTGAGCGATCCTCCTGGGCCTTCCGCATAGATGGCTTCCACGGTGATGTTGTATGGGGTGTCTGGAAGCAAGTTCTGAAGCATTGCATTGTTTCTGTTCCCAGGAACCACAGCCTATATCGACCAATATTAAACAGAAAGCATGTCACTGTAGCAAGAGAAAGTATCCGCAACATTTAAATGTACCTCTGCCTTCATTTCAGAAAGGCACTGGGTGTTGTCACTAAGTTTTGTTTTATGCGGATTCCCTTTTTTTTCATCATTCAAATTCCTCCCTCTAATGGCCTTTGGTTTTATATCCGCATCCTCAAGAAATCCTTTCAATGATGTCCCTTTGGTAGAATTAGTTGAGTCACACCACAGGTGCATTGCTAACGAGCAGTGAAAGAGCACAGCTGTTCTGCCTTGACTCTGATAGGGGCCTTCCTGAGTTTAGGACCTATAATAGCTTCATGGTTAGATCAACAATGTCAACTGAAACACAGATCTTTTGTTTGGGCACGTTAGTCATGCCTTTGGCCACCCAAAAGACGTCAAAACACCATTTCTCAATGAGTTTTGAAGAAAGGTGCACATCTGTAAGGGAGAAAGGTTGAATGCTCACAAACTCAGTGATGGGATCACCAGCCATGGGGGCGTAGGCGATTTTGTACTGCCGCACAGGCCCTTCAGCGTGGTCCCAGCCTATGGTCAGGGTACTGGTGGTGGCATCAAACACACGGAGGTTCCTCGGGCCACCACGGGGCACTGCAATAAAAGGAACAAGTTAATAACTGTAGCTATGTTGCCGAAGCAACGTGGCAACAATGTGTTTATGCGTGCGGAGCGCACGTCTCTTTATGAATCAGCATCAGAGTGTAAACACAAGCTTGGAGTTGGTTTTCATGAACGTGTACAAGTGTCAGCGCCTCACATGTTTTGCCTTGTCCCTTCACTGGTGGTCCATCTCCGTCGGCGTATATCGCTACCACGTTGACGGAGTACGGCGTGTCTGGGATGAGCTGATCCAGGAAGCCGTTGTTGACATTCCCTGGAACCAAGATCTGTAGGACAGGTCAAAGTTCAGTCTTTGTGAATTAGGGTTTGAGAGAAGGCTTCCCTATTCAAATGAGCCTAGCCATGCCTTACATACTGACCTGGCACGGCCAATGTACACAATGACCTCACTGTTAATCCCTGCGTGTGTCATGCCAGAGGGATGCAACTGCCAGAAAAACTAAAAGGGAATACTAACAAAGCTCTGTGAGGTTAAAGGCTCATTTGGCGAGGACGGACGGATAAACAGTTATTGCTATGAAACGGCTGGTGATTGCGACGACGTCACCGCTAACGCATGACGGCTATGTCGTCCGGCATTGTGTCAACACCGTCTTTAAGCAGAGGAGCTTAGGCTGTTCATAACAGTGCGATCATCGCTGCTCCCTTCACCTGTGTGCCCTGCTGGGGGCCACTGCGTCGTGGTAAATACAGCTGCTGCTCACTCAACAAAAGGCGGTCATCATGCACGGCGTCGCACGGGACTTATCCTATCCTAACAATACCTTACTGCTTAGTATAATGATTGTTTGTAATTAAACGGAGGGCTTATAGCTGAAAGAGTCTGAGAAAGGACAAATATAATATTCTCTGTACACTTGAAAAATGAGGGTGAGAGCTGTTAAATTACAACACAGTCCATATAGTGTTTATCTACATTGAAAATAGAAAAGTGAAGATGGCGGCACTGGAGGGAAAAAGCCTGCTACAGTAAAAGGTATTTCAAGGCCTACAGCTGCTTCAAGTCTAATCATAAACCGCCTCATTATCCTAAAACTATGGCCTCATGTCTTCAATACTTCAAACATTAGAGCTTACAACGATGCTTCTCACAGATGTGCGTCACGTGCACTTTCCAAACTACAGCCATACAGTTTATAACATTTGTGGGGCAATTAGCCCTAGATTTTCCCAACAATCCAAAATATATGCACTGGTGCAGAACATCAATCCTGATCGAGAGATACAAATAGCCAAAAGTCAGGATTTCCACATTTAACAGCGTTAACATAACTATTGCTGGGCAAACATCTGTTGGGCCTCTGGAAAATACAATCTTCAAACAGCTTCAGTGTGTGAGAGAAAAGGTCAGCAAACCTATTCCCCACTTTCGTGAGCATTTTGTTTTTCACAGTTCTGAGAACGTTCCCTTTCCATTGAGTGGAGTTGGTAGAGATGAGAGGGAGGGGAGGGGGGGAGGGGGAGTGAGAGAATGAGAAACACACTGGGGGGAGGTAATAGGGCGAGAGAGCGAGAGAGAGAAAGAGAGAGAGATTCAGCCCTTCCCTCAAGGGACATTGTCAGCAATGAAGCCTCTGGTTTACAAGGGAGAAAGTGACTTACCGACTCAGGGGCTCTGCCTCCGGACAGAGGTGCGTAGACAACCCTGTACTGCTGCACCTGCCCCGAGGCTGGCTCCCAACGCACGTTCAGGCTGTTAGGGGTGGGGTTGTACACCTGGATGTTTTTGGGTGGAGTGCGCGGAACTGAAGGGTAGCAGGGCACAGGGAGAAAGTCAGAGGGGAAAGGCCAACCCAAACATAAACTAAGAACAGGGATGAATTCTGTATCAAGTCACAATCCATATGTCACTACTCTTCTTTGTAGGTAAAAAAAAAATGATGGTAAGAGCACAATAAGATAACAATCTGAATAGGACTCCTGCTAACTTTTGGGCCCTCTTTAAACCAGGATGTTAAAGGTGGGGGCTGGGGGCGGAACTGCTGAGGGAAGCAAAGTCTCCTGTAACAAAGTCATTTTATAGTGTCTATGTGGAAAGCACAGAGAAAAGCAGCACAGTTTTGGGTTTATGCAAAAGCCTCTTAACTTCCCTTTTAAAACAAAACAGATGTGTATATTCCTCTGGCATTTAGCACTTAGACCAATAAAGCTAAATGTAGTTTGCATAGGTAGTTAAGACTGAGCCACCTTATTCAGAATGAAAACATGGTTTTAAAACAAATTTCTTAGTTCATTCAATACTTTATATCAGAGTGATGGGTAGCATGCTGGAGTTTAGAGTCTTTGGAAAGCTTAGTCAGTCATAAACATCTCCGCTTGGCTGGCTTGTAATCACAAGTCTTTCACATCAGATATGCATGGCAGTAAATCGCATCTACGAACACGACAAACGACATAGACGTATGCGTTCAAATAAAATGTATTCGCTCGCAATCCGTTTTCATATTAGCATTGCACAACTGAGATCTGGAAAGTCCTATGGAATCATTATGCACCATAAGCTCTGTGCTACTGATATGCTCTGCTTGGAATCACTGCTTTCCAATTAACTACTCTGGGAGGGAATTCTGCTGACAAACCGTGGCCAAACCATTTGAGCAGAAACAAACCCGTTGCACACAACATGATATAAAACCACACACACATAGCAATTACTGGTAAGATAGGCTCTTCCTTTGTTCAATCTTCCAGCCCAGAGAGGATTGTTAAATGATTCTGGTTAAGGGATTTGACCAAAATATTTGCTGTTTCCATTCACTTATGTTTGGTGTTAACCTGAGTAATAGGTTTTCTCCATAAGAATATTTCTGACTTAAGATCTAATTTCCGACTTTGGAAAAACTATACCAGTGCCAGGCTTGAGAAGTCCCAAAATGAAAACATTGGAAAATAGCACACTGCTGTAAAGGTCCTGTGCGGTTGCTTTAGTCTGACAGGATGTCCCTAACTTACGTGTCTTTCCTTTCTCCGATTGTCGGAGGCCCTCTCCTTCGGGATAGACCGGGACAACGGTCACAGTGTAGACTGTGTCCGAGAGAAGGCTCCTGAGAACCGTGCTGGTGGTGCCACCAGAAACCTGCTCCTGTTTAGGTACATGTACAAAGCATTAGACCGAATAATGTAGTCCTATACATATAACTGAAATTAAGACTTTTTTTCTCTGAACCAAAACAAATGGAAGACCTTACCATGTCCTCTGCGCCTCCAGCCTCGGGGACGTAGAAGAGGCGGTACTGGCGCACGTTACCTTCTGCTGCCTCCCAGCGCACCTTCAGAGAGCTGGTAGTGGGATCGGTGACCTGCAAGTTCTTCACCCCACCCAAGGCCTCTGGCAAGAGAGGAACCAATTAGACAACAACAAGGTTGTCTAAGGCGTGCGTAACCCAAATGCTGGTGTCCAACTTACTCGTCTTTCCATTTTCAGACTGACGTTTCCCTTCCACCTCCGCATACACAGGCACAACTGTAACCTTGTATTTTGTGTCTGGATTCAGGTTCCTTAGTACTGTGTTGGTGGTCATCCCAGATACCTGGCTCTGTGAGAAAAAGAAAAAATCAATGTGTAGTTATACTTTCGCAACAAATGTACTGAACACGTGCATCAACAAGCATGTTGAACGAGGAGTGTGATTGAGTGGCGGGTTGAATTCAGGTACCGTGGTCTCGGGTCCTCCTGCCACTGGGGCGTAGATAACGTTGTACTGCCTGACGTCGCCCTCGGCCGGCTCCCAGCGCACCCTCAAGGAGTTGATGGTGGGGTCCGTCACCTGAAGGTTTTTCACACCACCAAGGGGTTCTGGAAAGTACACCTGACTTAATCCACTGAGCGCAAACCCATCAATGATTAAGGATACCTCTTAATAAAAAAAAAGAAGAGAATAGAGCAACTCAAGATGGCATCCACGTGTTGGACTCACTTGTCTTGCCATCCTCAGACTGTCGGATGCCCTCCACGTCAGGGTAGACGGGAACAACGGACACATTGTAGATGGTGTCTGACTTCAGGTTGCGCAGCACCGTGCTGGTCACTCCTCCTGAGACTTGCTCCTGTTATGGGGACATTACAGCCTCTGTCAGTGTACTTCACATTGTTTTAGGGGCAGAATCCCACAATGGCAATGACAGGAAGGGCACGTAAGCACTCCTACCATCAGCTCCTCCTCTCCAGGCACGGGCACGTAGAACACCTTGTACTCGCGCACGTTTCCCACAGCCGGGTCCCACCTCACTGTCAGGGTGGTGATGGTGGGCTCGATGACCTTCAGGTTCTTCACCCCACCCAGGGGATCTGACATGGGGGGTGGACTTAATTAGGACGAGCCACTCGTCCTAGGTGAGTGTGCGATCTATTGCTCATTTCAACACCGTTCGCAGAAGGACCAGACATAATTCCGCCCCTATACGTCTCTAAACCCAGCGGTACTCACTTGTTTTCCCATTCTTAGACTGCGACTTGCCCTCCATTTCGTGGTACACAGGCACCACGGTGACGGTGTACTCCGTATTGGGCTCGAGGTTCTTCAGGACAGTGGCCGTGGTGGTTCCAGACACCTGGTCCTGTTCAAAACATCAGACACCGCAACATTGGGTTTGTGGGCGTTCCTGTACTTAGCATCCAGCCATGTTCCGCGGGCCAGGGCCTAACAGGGCCCGCTCACAGTGGGATAGGAGGAATGCTGGCGAGACAGACTTACCACATCCTGTTCTCCGCCTTCAGCTGGGACCCAGATCACAATGTACTCGCGCACGGTGCCCTCGGCGGGCTCCCAGCGCACGTTCAGCGTGCTGGTGGTGGGATCAGTAACTTGAAGGTTCTTGGCAAAGCCCAACGGCTCTGAGCATTGAGGAAACACACAAAGCCATGATCACTCTATGAAGTTGAAACTTGTGCGTTTACGATATGATGCGTCTTAGAAATTAAGTATTGGCAACGGTTTTGTTTGTACATTCCTAGGATTTACTAACATGCGAATGGGGATGACTCACTTAAAATAACAATAATGCATTTAATTTAAAGGTGCCTTTCTAAACACTCAATGTCACTGTGCATGTCATAGAAAATTAAACAATGAATACGATATATATAAAAAATGCACGTTATAAAATAAACAAAAGGTGTTGTGAAAGGGAACATCAATATATAAATAAGCATATATATATATATAAATACTTGTCTGTCCATTCTCAGTGAGGATGGGCCCGTCTCCTTCAGGGTACACTGGCAGCACAGAGACAGAATACACTGTGTTTGGTAGCAGTTTCTGAAGGACAGTTTTTGTTGTGCTCTCTGAAACTTGATCCTGCAAAGAAAAGTTGGTTTTAAAATAAATCACCAAAGGATTTGAAATGCTTTAAATGTTCAGAAAATGCCAATGCAACATTATTGCTCTGGTTGGGCAGCATCAGCATTAAGCATTCCCGACTATACGTAAATAGGGTAATTAAAGGCGAGGGTATTAGAGTGCATGATTGTAAAAAAGCCAATTTATGTTTACACTCCATTAGTTTCCGCACAGCATGAAACCAGTCGCCTGTTAGAGCTACGTTGTTTCCCTCTCTGACTCTCACTGTCACTCCTAACACAAACTTCCATTGCTCTTCCTCATGCTGGGCCAATAAAGTAGCGATGAGGCTTTGCAACAAAACCGTATGCTTGATCAACTATAGGGGCAGCTATTGTGCAAACATTGCCTGAAGACGAAAACCTGTGTTAAACATATGGCAGTGTGTGATGCTGTGTTACAGAAACATGGCAGATGTGAGAGAGAGAGAGAGAGAGAGAGAGAGAGAGAGTAAACACTCACAACAATCTCCAGTCCTCCATCAGCTGGTCTGTAGACGACCTTGTAGCCCTGGACGTTGCCATCGGCTTCGTTCCAAGTGACAGTCAGCGTTGTGATGGTGGGGTTTGACACCTCCAGGTTGCTTACTCCACCCAGAGGTACTGAGAATCAAATGAATCATGTGACCACGACCCTTGGAGACAAGAGCCGATTGATTTTCATCTTCATATACACAAGTAGGTTACTGACTAAATCCACTTACACGTCTTTCCATTTTCCGACTGGCGTTTGCCCTCCCTGGCGGGGTACACGGGTACGACAGACACTGTGTATTGAGTGTCCGGCTTCAAGTTCCTCAGGACAGTGGTGGTGATGGTACCTGGCACTTGCTCCTGTTGGCACGCCAAACAAACAGCTTTTTAGCCGACCTCTTATAATTGCTGTGAGGAAACGTAAGTGCGGTAAAGGTTTGGCCAGCATTGGTGACCCCTCACAAGTCTCACCATCTCCTCGGCCCCGCCCGCCGAGGGCACAAAGAAGACCTTGTACTGCCGAACGGCTCCGTCGGCAGGCTCCCAGTTGACGGTCAGAGAGGTCATGGTGGGGTCGGTCACCCTCAGGTTCTTTGCCCCGCCTAGGGGTCCTGGAGAGAGAGAGAGAGAAGGGTTTGTCTCATTAATACAGTCTGATGAGTCAAGGTCTCAAGATGACATCATGGATCGACAACTACTAAGGAGGTTTTGTAAGCTTTCTCCTACTTGTTCTTCCATTCTCCGACATCTTCTTGCCCTCTCCCTCTGCGTACACGGGCAGCACCGACACCGTGTAGATGGTGTCCGGCTGGAGGCTTCGCAGCACAGTGTTAACGGTTGTGCCAGACACCTGCTCCTAAGAACGAAACCAAAAATCACAAAACTTCAAAAGACGTCCAATTCCAACGTTTCAGCAGAATAAACGCTGTCTAATGAAATGAGACGCAACGGATGCATACCAAGGCACGGGTTTACATGCGATTAACATTTTTTAACACTAACATTTATGTTTGACAGTGTCAGCTGACTCAATGCTGATGATGCTCCTACCAGTCCTACCATGCTCTCAGCTCCTCCGGCGGCGGGCGCATACATGACTTTGTACTCGCGCACTTTTCCCTCGGCCGGCTCCCAGCGCACGTTCAGCGTGGTCATGGTGGGGTTCAGGACCTGCAGGTTTTTCACACCACCCAAAGGCTCTACAGAACGAGAGCGCAGGTCTTAAAGTGCGTCGCTGTGGGACTGGGTGCACTTTGCAATGCATTTGACTGGTCAAAGATAAAACGTCCCCAAGATCCCTAATACAAGCAGCTTGTAAAGATATAATGTGAATTGTTCATAGCATAATAATAAGATTGCATTTGATGTAAAGATCTGTGTGGAACAATGCACTGTAGAGAACAATCTGACTGGAAAGCTGCTATGGGTGGTGTTTGCTCTAGATCTGCCTGTTCAAGTGTCAAGACTTGCTGTCAACACGCTCACGTACTGGTCTTCCCCCGACCCGAGATGTCTCTGCTCTCGCCGTTAGGGTAAACGGCGGCCACGGTGATGGAGTATGGCGTGTTAGGAGTCAGCTTTTGAAGGACAACACTGTTCTTTTTCCCGCCGACCTGCGTCTGATGGAAACACATGTCAACAGTCAAAGCGCCTTCTGTGCCTTGGGGCGACAGACCACTTCTCTTTCAGGGTGAAAAAATGGCAATTAGCTTGAATGAAGTGACAAGATGACAAGTAAAGTGGCTAGTCCTGAAGACCCAGCTTTGAGACAGAAAGCTCTCAAGTACACTTTTCTGTTAGTGCAAGTGGAGTTCCACACTGTTGCCGGGAAGTCAACCAAACCTGAGCGAACGTTGAGTCGAAATATCAAGTCTGACTTTGTTGATGATGTACAGTATGACCACGGTTTCTAAGGGAGACCAGATATCTTAATAGAAGCCAACAGTTTTTTTTAATACATGTGTATAAATATATTTCAAACACAGAAAACAGAAAAAAGGAGAAACTCCCAATTGTTTAATTATTCAAACTGAAAATGCATAGCAGGTATCATGTACTTTCATGAGATTGGGTCATGACTAGGCACTTAAACTAAAGTTTAAGCAGTCTAAAGAGACTTACTGGGTTGAATACATCATGGATAAACAAAAGTCTAGCCCTAAAGCTATTTGCATGTTTATCTCAAGCCTATAAATGTCATTTAAGAGAAGAACTAACTGTGAACAGAGGCTAAAAGATTGCACAGTTTCTATTGCAGTGTTTTCCGACGATCTATTCTAAAAACTATTACTTCCGCTACAAAACAGTAAACTCTCACTGCTTGGATATGAACAGCCATCCTTTATCAGTTAAATGTTGTTACATACATAACAAATGTCATGCTTGGCTTATGTGGAATTATATTCCATTAAACAAGTAAGCAGACCACAGTGCTACAATGGCATCTCTGAACAGTTTTAGGAGGACTTCAATCAATAATGCAGTCTGAAGGGATCCAGTATTCACATAGCAGTGTCGCAACAATGACATCATCATTATATACTGACGCATTGTTTGGGATACCCTGTCATAACATATCTCAGACACAGTAAGAAATGTGAAATTAACCATTATATTCCACACAACTGCATCTTCCCAAAGGTTTCCTTAAGATATTTCTAACTAATTACTGTGCCTGATCACAATTAAGTAATCACAGCAGAATGTGGGATTGAAAGCCAACTGAAGACGTGTACAAACATAGACTTTGAGGCACACATCCAAATGTCAAACTAAGATGTGAAGGAAGACAAAATGGAAAGGACGGTATTCCCTCAGACCACTGGGGATTGGACAACACTTGAGCATCCCAAGAGAGAGGTCATTTTAAGTTTTTACAACACGCCAATTCATAAATGTTCCATCCTACTCCGATTCATAGGAATTGTTTCCTGTGACTTTGATATTTCTGGCGAAGGTTTTTACTTTCAACAGAAGGAACCGATGTTCAGATATCTCCCGGTTAAAGTGTTGAAACTTGCCCAGGCACGCTGGGGATATCCCCAATCAAATAGCAGTCCAGCTAACATTACCAGGCTCAGACCCTCCCCACTGCCCACCATGGCCGCAAAACAAGCTACAACAACGTACTTTGAAACCAGAACTGGCGAAAATCAAGAAGGATTAAGGGTTCATGGTAAAGTTTTTTTTTGTTTTTTTTAAGTGCAGGTTTACCTTCCAATGCCTAAACGAAGACAGCTGGAGCCTGGGGACCATGACGACCAGCAAATAAATACATATCAGAAGTCTCTATTATGATTACCCAGTAGTAAAGGATAGGAGCATTTGGGAGTAGAGGGAGTGACTTACAGAGAGAGCCTTGCCTCCAGCCTCAGGTTGGAAGTTGATTTTGTAGTTCTGGACGGGGCCTGGGGCGTGGTCCCACTTCACAGTCAGAGTGGTGGTGGTTGCATTGTACACTTGTAAGTTCTGGGGTGGCCCAATTGGAGCTAGGATCACACATACAGCCAATTAGAATTTAAACGTTTATACGGATAATACCCTTCCCCAAACAGTAATGTTTACCGAATGACGGCAAGACATGGGTCAGCCTTAACCCAAATCCCATAATTAAATGAAGTCATGAAGCAATGGAAGTTTTGCGGGGTGATTTGTGGTGTGATGGAATGAAATTACATTTGACGAGGTGCATAAAATGAATGGCACAATGATCAGTGTGAAGCAGACGGGATGGAGATACCATAAATAATATGCACATGCATCACAATTGAATTGATGACTGGTGAGAACACTTATGAGGGACAACAGGAAATGACGTCACAACACAAAACAAAATGACACGGTGGCATGAGACGTGGCATTATCACAAATGGTTGACAATGAGGTCGAGTGAGTTGGGCCTTCTGTTAAGGGTCAACGTTCACACTTTTGCATTTTGAACTCTGAGGCAAAACAAAAATGCACATGCGGTTGATTGGGAGTAAGTGTGATTTCATTGACGCTTCAAGTTTTGCCCACGTTACCGTGAACACGCTAAGGACAAATGGTTTTTGTTGTTTTTTAAAAATAACATACCAGGTGTAACCATCTTTGACACTAGAAAGAGACATTGAGAGAACAACATTATTATTACACTATATGCGACATTGCGCCAAGTCTTGGTGTAAAAACTGTACTGTAAAAGTGAAGTCAGCTTGGCTTACATGTGCGCTGGCTCCCCATCAGGTCCTCGCTCTCCGACTCGTCGGGGTAGATGGCGGTGACGGTCACGTCATACATGGTGTCCGGGTCCAGGTTCTGTAGAACATGGGTGGTCTCCTCGCTGCTCAAGATTTCCTGAGAGAGCCAGAGAAAGGCAGATTAGTCATCAATACTGTAGTAAAAAACACAAACAAAATTTTAGTCTAACACAGACAAGACACAATTGAATTGAACATACGTGTTGGTAGTTGTTCTCTCCCTTCTTGGTCCAGCCGATTCGGTAGAGGGCCACATCAGGAGCTCCATGTTCCCAAGTAGCCCTGAACGAGGTCTGGGTCACCTCTGACAACCTCAGGTTCTTGGGAGCTGGAACAACATCTGTTTACGTGGATCAAGACAAGAGAGAGAGATGTGATTATGAGGAAGTCCTGAGAGATGAGGCAAGGCCATTTCGTCAGTGGGGCTGCTTACCATGTGAGGAGCGTTTATCCGTGAGTCAATTTCATTGCACAGCGGCCAACAGGCTGCTTTGTCTTTGTGTGTATTCTCCAAGTGTACATTTCAATAGGTGAGTGTTGAAAACTAAATTTCCTTAAGTCATCTGGATTTAATGATGAGCAAGGCCTCGAGCAGTGAGTGACACACATACAGAGACACCAGCTTGTGGGCCCAAGTCAGATGAAAGAGTCTGTAGCCCAGCGTTTCTCAACCTTTTCAAACCCACAGCACACTCGCATAAACTTATTTGTTTTGTGGCACACCACAGAGGTTAAACTGAATCAAACTTAATGAAAAATATTTGTTTATCTTCACAAAATGTCATTTTTTGAGAAATTGCTTCCCACTGCGAACATTTCATAATGCAGGACAGCCTATAGCCTAGTTTCCATCCAAAAAGTAGTAAATAAATAAATAATGTTAATTAATTGATCATAGACCTTATCTGCATTGTCAAAATGATCAGCCAGGAGTAGTTGGTGCCAAGAATAGTTTGCATATCAACAAGTGGGTCTTGATTATAGAAAATTTGTGCTCTCAGCGCATTTAAATATTGAATCTTTTTTCGGTGTCCCACCGATAAATAAATCCACCTGCGGCCACTGCACTATGGGTTGCCCAATGGAGGTCATGTTTACCTGTGATAGCCTGTCCAAGCATTGGGTTACCAGGCCCCTCTTTGTAGACTGGGGTCACAGCAACATCATACTCAGTCTGAGACAAGAGGCCTGTAAGGTCTAGTGTTGTGATGTCGCCATTGACTTCAACCTACCAGGGAAGATGCGCAAGCATTAGACTATTCAATAAAGGATTAATAGACATTTTTCAGAAAGCGTACCACTGAAGACTCAAAGAAAGCGAGCTAAAAAAGACATCGATGCGTCATTTCTTTTTAGTTCCAGAGACATTTTTGATGGTTGGAAAAACCATTGCAGTCACACAGCTTCCAGTAAAAAGACAACACACCAAAAAAACTATTGCTTTATATGGAGTTTTCCACTGCCATATTTAGGAGGAAAATCTAGCTCCCACAAAACGTTTTCAGCATGGAGGGAAAATATCGGTGCCCGGCCGGCAGACTTTGGGCATAAATCCATGGGGCGGGTTTGGTTGTAGTTCAGCCGACTCCAGAGGTTATTCGTAGGCAAATATGGGCTCAATGCATCCCCTGGGGGAGTATCTAACAGTACCCTCTTTAAGCCTCCTTCAGGTGTCCACCAGAGACTCCTTCACAGGTGGGTTTTCATCTCACACACTACTTGCCTTATGCCGACAACCAAGTGAGAAACAGCGAGGGGACAGCCTACGGTAAATCAGTCAACCTGTGGCTGGGGGGCTCATCGCTGTCGGTAGCTGTCAGGAGATCTGGCCTTTGAGGTTCTGATATTCTATCCCTGTGGCTTCCACTTTAAGTACCACGGCAACGCCTCACTTTGCCATCAGAACTAAGATATCCCAGGAGGACATATCCCCCTTTTCACATGACCTCAAGGTAACAATGGCGGAGTGCAATGTTAGCTTGCTTTAACCTCTAGACGTTTTTTTTATTATTATTTTTATTTATTTTTTTACAAAACAACTCCTGTATTGATAAGGTGAAACAAGCACGACATAAGGATGCTACCTCTTTCACCTCTCCTTCGTCTGGCTTGTAGGTGATAATGTATTTCAAGACTGCCCCTTGGGCGGCATCCCAGTTAAGCTTCATGGCGCTATGGGTCACATCAGTGATCCTCAGCTTACCTGAAGCCGGGAGGGGTACTGATGGGAGACAAAATAAGAAAGGGCACAAATGTCATGTTCTGTAACACAATGCTCTGGGTACAAGGAAAACAGGGGGAGGCAGGGGTTACGTACAGGTGACTCCTTGGTCCATGAGGGGGTCGCTTGCTGCCTCGTCATGAAGGGCAAACAGAGAGATTGTGTATGCGGTGTTATGGAGCAGCTGTTGCAGCTGGACATCATTCTCGTCTGCCCCAACTCGCAACTGCATGGACGGGGGGGCGGGGGGAGCAGAAGGCAAGGGGAGAGGGAAAAAAAATTAAAGCAAGAAAATGAGAGGTAAGAAAAAGGCAAGAGGGGAGAGAAGAACGGACACCAGAGGAAGGATACCAAAAAAAACTTTGAACAAACAAGACCGAACATGTCAGACGGATTTTACAAAACACCTGGAGCAATGGTATACTGCACGGAAACACCATACATTCCCCCCCCACCGCTAAAACCCCATTGTGTGCATCTAGCTAGCACCGCAGAGGACATGAGTTGAAAAAATATATAATGTAGGCTGATTTATGATCATCTCTGGGACTCCACTGGTGAAGTGACCTGCAGAGAGCCAGAATGAGCTAATCCTCCCCATTACCATCTGTGTCCAAAGGGTCTGTTTTTGTAGACCTTGCCTGAACACCACTGTAAAAAAGTCCACTTCCTGCGCTGTGCAGCCATCATCATGTTGCCATCTGGAACGAGTAAGGCACCGATAGCATAGGCTTTGGCTACCTTGCCTCATAAAGTGGACGTGGAAATGCTGAGCACGCAAAAGGAGGGTCCTGACTTTTGTCTGTCACCGGAGTGTGTTGTAGGCCTGACCTCCCGCCTCACCTCCTTCTCCACGGTGGGCACGGAGGCATTGATGGCGCTGTAGAGCAGCATGTAGCCTGTGGCACCTGCAGCCTTCTCCCACCTCACCCTCATGGTGGTCATCGTCTCGTCGTAGACTTTCATGCTCTTCACCGCAGCGAGTGGCACTGAAGGAGGATACACACACACACACAGTGGTGCTAAGTGAAACCCTAACTGCACAGCGGAGGCGGAACTCAGTGTTTGTTTTAAAAAATGACAATAAAAAAAAACTGTTGTTATCGTGCATAAATATAAGTAGTGTTTATGACAGTGAGATATATCTTACCACTGAAACATAAAACAAATATTGTCACGCTTAAAAAGAAATAAAGTAAACTATAAAAGAAGAAAAAAAAAGGTAAAATGAAAGAGTACCATGAGTACACTTTATGACAGTGGGAAATATCCTACAACTTCCATTGTAAAAGTTAAAGTGACACACTTAAAGGAATAAAGCAAGCTATAAATTACAAATCAACAATAAAAGTACTCAGTGCCGCGTACTTCCCATTATGTTAAGTTATGTAACTTTGCTTGAGTCACCTTTAAAGAGGCCAAGAGTGAGAGAATAGTGATTCATCTCCACATGACGAAAACCTCAGTTCAGTCAATATACCCATAAAAGAATAGAAACAGATTTTTTGTAGCAACTAACTACTTGGTTTCACACTTTTCTAAGAAAAATCTGATCCTAAATGTATTATGAGCAAATTAAGCGGAGTGCTTATCCAGGCTGACAGAACATAACAACCAAACAGGTTACATCAATGTCCTTAATATGATAGAATAAGCATATGGGACATTGGCAGGTTAAGCCTTAAACTGTGACAAACCAAAGGCTATACCCACAGATTCTCGTGTCATAGTCTTTTCTCCTTAATCCATTCATATTGATACACCAAAGGGAAATTGCTTAGGGAAACTTATTTCCGTCAGCTTCTTGTACCGTGAAAGCAGCAAGTATGCAGAGCACTTTCCCTTTCAAATAAGTCAAATCGTGAAAACTCATAAGGAATTGATTTCAAGGGTTATTCTCAATAATTGGGTCTGGGCTGGGGGGAAATTAAGGATGAGGGAGCTAGAAAGTAAAGAAGAAGAAACTGACTTACGTGTGGTTTCAGTGCCCTTCAGCGGCTCACTTACGTCCTCCCCAGCAACAGAGAAAACGTTGACCACATACTCGGTCAGAGGTGTCAGATTGACCAGCACCAAAGTAGTCACAGCCCCGTCGACCTCCACCTGAAATAATGTAATTTAATATTGTCATTGTGTAGAAGGTAGGACATCACGTGAAATAATGAGTTTGGTAAAGAACCAGTTAGCTTCAACTAAAAATCCTTATTTCCCCTCTGTGTGGTTAGCGCCATTTGGGTTTCTGAATTTGTGATGGGATAGTGCTGATATTACTGGGGCTCTAAATCAAATGTTCCAACTAACACGGCACACATTTATGGACAGAAAAAACCAAGAGATTTTATTTCATATTTTTGGGTGAGTGCGTAAGTGTATTGTTCTGCGATGCAAGCCACTGAGATGAGACAAACAGAATAAATGGTCAGGAATGCGTTCCCGGTGGGTGGAGTTATCTGAGAGTGAGCTTAGTATGAGGCCTGGTGGAAACTCCTGCTCTGAGCTTTAGTCTCGCTGTCACACAGGCCTAACCGTAGCGACGCAGAGACCGACAGAGGCCTATGAAAGCACAAGGGATGGAAAAGGCCCAGTCCCATTCCTCTAAAAGCATGAGTGAAACAAGGTTGAGTGTAAAGTAACTGAATGCACATTTACCAAAAGCAATTCTGTACAAGATCTCAATGCACGAGGGCCAGACACTGAGAACTGAGGGTTGTGTCACAAAAGAATGGCCAGGTAGATTTGAGTAAAAGTTTCATTTTGAATTTGGACATGCTAGTTATTAAGACTCTATGCTAGGCAGCACATCACACGTTTCCAGCTTGAAAGAAGCAAAAAAAGAAAAAAAAAGACTAAACGAGTAAACTGCCAAAGCAACCTTTTCGCCTCTGGCAATACATGACACGGACTACGGAGCAGATCTTTCGGGTCAAATAAGGAGTCACATCCAAATTCTTTCCGTGCCTAAACTGGGTGGGAGAGAAGCAGAGCTTCACAGTCCCCGGCAATGGAGAAGCAAGTGCAGATGAGGTTAGAGCTGGCTTTACCTGCTTAGTGGGACCTCCAGCCACGGCTGTGTATTCCACACGGTACTTTTCTCCCGCGACGTCGGGTGACGTCCAGGTGGCACGGAACGAGTGGTGGGTCACCTCGGAGGTCACCAGGTTGGTCGGCGCCTCCAAGCCCGTGTCTGCAGAGGGAGTAGGGAGGAATGTGAGCCGACATGCCCGGGTATTTCACACACTGAACTCTCTCGCCACAAATCTATCCCAATCGCTTTACCCTCGCTGACACAGAGCCGTTGGGGAGGTGTATATTTACTTGACAAAAGGGCGTCTTTGGAATTTTGTTTCCATAGCAGCAAATCACTGTTGCACTAGAAATGTGATTAAAGACGAAGGAGAACGAAAGACGTTCCAAAGCAAAACTTTCCATCAATCACTTGGACCTTCTAATAGTATTCTTCGAGGAACCTTGTCAAGTGTGTTAGGGGGAGCAACAACAACCGATTTAAATGTAACATCTCCACTGTTTGTCTGAATTTAGCTCTTTTTGATGTCTCTCATTGATGACCAAGTCAAGCTGATGATATTGCATGCGCTACCCCTCCAATACCAATCTGTGGAGCTATGGAATAATAGAACAGCACGTTCTGAAACTAGATTACGATGACACTTTAATGGGTTCCTCGAACCCATCAAGAGTTTCTTTTGGCAAAAGGTATGAATCTTTGCCTACGCAGCCTACCAAAACAACTTGACATTCTTGACAGCATAAAAGAACAAGCAGCAGGACGCATTTATTGAAGTGATTCCTAAAACAGCAATCTGAAGTACTTCTGTCTTTCAACTATGAGGGAGAGATCAGAAGATAGACGATATTGTACCTGGGCCTTTAACACTGTTACAGAGGTTGACTGTTAAATCGTCCACGATGCCCAACATGAACGAGAAGTCATTCACATTGTACATGTGAATTTCTTCTGGCTCAGAGGCAATGGACCGCAATTCATTCTCATCAGCATTCTTCACACCTAAAAATCACAAAACAATATGTAGTTGTCAAAACGAATCGTATTGATACAGTTAACAAACGAAAAGCAGGAGCTATTTGGGGAAGATCACCAACCGATGGCATAGAGCTCGATGCCCTCGTCCCTCAGCTTCTGGGAGCTGAAAACGATCTCGTCCTGAGACTTGCCGTCCGTGATGAGAATGCCAATTTTGCGGGCGTCGGGTCGCAAGCCCACATTAGGTTTGAAGTTGTTCTCGAGAATAAAGTTCAGAGCCATGCCTGCAAAAAGCGACAAACACATCTTTTCTAATTCCAAACAACCACTGAATATGATATATAAAAAAATCTGAATACACAAATTGTAATCACCCGTCATGGTGTTCCCCCCTTTGTAGGGCAGGTTGGCCACAGCTTCCAACAGAGACGCCCGGGTCGGATGGGCATTCAGGTGCCACTCTGTCTTGGGGTCCCCACTGTACTGAGCCAGACCTGGATACATGACCAGTTTGAAAGTGAGGCTCATGCAAACGTATATACGTCTGTGATATGTTATTGCGTTCTGACTGGTGGCATCATCTAGCTGTGGCCAGTGCCAGTCCCTGTAAGGAGACGCATTTGCTTTCTCATGTTATCAACCTCTTGATAAGTGCGTGAACAAAGCAAGCTTACACTTAACGCCCGACCAAGTCACAAAAGCACACAGCCAGGTAGCAGACATGATCTTGAAAGGCAAATCTCACCAATCTGGACTCTATCCGGGCCGATTTCAAAGACGCCCACCATGCGAGAAATGAAGGCACGGATGGTTTTGAAGTTCAGACGACCGATACTCCAGGACCCATCGACCAGAAGAATAATGTCAGCTTTGGCCGTGGTCTTACAGGACACATCTGTTGATGTAGGGATAGAAGGCAGTTAGGAAGAGGTTTCCATTGACTTTTGTACAATGACATTTCAATCATTTGATTCTTGAGGGCACTTCACAAAACATAACCAAAGATAATCTGTGTAGCGTTAGATATGAGGTTGTGTGAGTGTATGGACGCAAGGAGCAAAAACGAGCCACGGAGACAATATAAAACAATAACACAACAAATTCAGAGACTGAATAAACTGAGAAGCAAACATAATAACAAATAGCAAACACATAAAATTAACTACATATACAAAAGGTATTCTTAAACCACTTAACCGTTTTGCTCCCATTAAACATAGTATAACAATTGTCTATTATTTTTTTCTAGACGATCGGCTTTTGCTTTGCCCTCCTGAATTTGTCTTCTTTTTTTCTCTCTCTCCATGACAATGCGGTTTTGTATCCTTTGGGTTCTGGGATGCTCCTGAGGTTGTCCCCCCCTGAACAAAGGGAGTGAGGCCCCTGACAGTTGATATACGATGGGATTCCACGGCCAAAGTTATTGCACATTCCTGCTGTGCTCCGTACTTGGTGCTCCAGACACCTGTGAAGGTGAAAGGAGCTACTCGTTTGCTGCGCATAAAGGCGATGGGTGCACCCAATGGACACTGAGCAGTATAATCTGCCACTACGTCTGCAATTGGAAACAGGTTAGAATTTTCTTTTCATTTACCCACTTTTGAGAGCAAAATTCGAGAAAAAAATGTTGGAAGCCAAAGACAAACTGCACCATGAACATACCGTGTGTCACTGTAAACAACGCCCTCATCAGCAGCCTATACATTCATCAACAAAGAAAAGCTGTCGTAAACAGAGACAGCAAGTAGGTGGAGTCTGATGCGGTGCAGATGACATTGAAAGTCACTCTCTTTCCCCTCAGTACTAGCAAGTGTTGGCTAAGTGTGTAAAGAGGCAAATTGAACCTGTGCGTGGAACATCCTCTACCAATCGTGGGCAGTGTGTCACTATGTCTGCTCCCCATTACAGGGGAAATTTCTGCCCAGGGTCAGCAACTCTCCAGGGTCCTATATGAGAAACATAACATTTTCCTAGCCGCATGCGGCTCAGAGGCAGCTCGGTGCTGCTAACTCTCTGGGTTGTAAAACAACTGTAATTGCTAGCAGATAATGTTTTTCCATTAGCCATTGGTGCTACGTGAAAATGGGATATAACAACTTTTTGAAAATCAAAATGCATCTGGACGTCAAAGGATAATAAGGGTATGAAGGAAAAATATGGTATGTTTATGGAGACACCATATGAGTTCGTATGACCTCACACTGAGGAGCACACAGAAAGTAGACATCATGAGGTCAATGCAAGTCTGCAGTACTGGGAAAAGTTATAAAAGGGAGCAAAGTTCTAACCATGTGCTTGCTAAAAAGTTGCATGCACAAGCCTCATCAGACCCCAACAATACTAAACAGCACCATATCCATGCCCAAAAATATATAACTGTAATAATGAGGGTAGAAGAATTGGCCATTTAATTTAGGTCTTAACTTGATTTGATGGCAAATTAATCCCTATGTTGTGCTAGTCCTTGTCATATTTCCCAGAGTGAAGGACACTCTTTTGAGATGTAGCTGGAGGAGGGCATTTCAGCGAGCCTCGGCATGGCCCGTTTGGCCTACTTTTTGTTTGAAGGCTGCTGCACCGCACTTTTACATTATTATGCTATTTTACCCGATGGACTTATTGGTGGGAGCTCAGGGGCATCAGAGAGTGTAGTCCTCTCCTCTCCGGCCAGGGGCATACTCTGACCACCATCAAACATGCCAAACACGGCTACGGCGTACTTTGTCCCGGCCCTAAAAGGAAAGGTGATAATCAAGTCGATGAATTGCTGATGCGAGAATCATGCTACCTCACTGTGAATGAATAAATTGCGTCGCCACAACACAACTCAACCAATCCCCTCACCTGAGTTCTTCTAGAACCACCGTGTTGTCGTGTGGCCCAACGAGCAGCTCTCCCAGGTCAATGTCACTGCCGCTGGGATGGAATCTGACTTTGTAACCTCGCACTTTCCCAGGTGCTGGGTCCCACGAGACCCGGAAACTGGTCTTAGCGGGTTCAGAGGTCTGGAGGTTTCTGGGAGCTTTGTACGGCGACACTAGAAGGGCAACAACCAGACACTTTCAGAACAGCTCAGGAGAGAAGCGCAAGTTAAAGGCAACTTGGCAATGTAAGGAAGATTTCATTGAGATTAGGCAACCCACATTCCAGTCAGCTTCTCATTAGTCCATAATACAATTCCTAAAACCCAGTATTGCTTTGAAGCCCAGTGCCACGTGTTTGTAAACTAGAGTGGGTGTGCGTCTGTGCATCATGTGTCCTAGTAAAAAGACCGTCCAAGCGTGTGCCAAAACCCTACTGTCTTTCATGGGGTTGAATTATGGACCAACGTACGTGTCGTTCCTACTCCTTGCCTTGCTTTTCCTTCTCCACGCTTGTACATGGGGTGCACGGTGATGTCATAGGTCGTCATGGGCTGCAGGCGCTTCAGGACAACGGAGGTGGCCGCGGCCCCGACCTTGACCACCACCTCTTTCCCCTCTTCGCTATTGGAGTAGGTCACACGATAGTGGAGGACTTGGTCAGGCGCCGGCATCCAAGTGACCTTCATGCTACGCTCCGTCTCGTTCGACACAGTCAGCGTCTTGCCAGCGGGGGACACTGTGGACAGACAGGAGAATGCCGCACACTTAAGGAACACATTGGAAGGGATCAGCTGTTTCAAATAAAAGTCTCTGTCACCACGCTGTAGATCAGACCTATTTGTTCCACTACTTCACCAAATGCAGTAAGAAGGGGTCGGTAGAAATCAAGTGTGCTGTTAGTGATCCCAGAAACAGTGTCAGACCAATGAAATGAGGACCAAGTCTGAGGATTTTTTATATGCGGAGAGAATAAAAAGCATTCAGCTCTTCAATGTGTTGATTGACCCAAGAAGGCCTGTGATTTAGTTACCACAGATCAATTGGTTCCGCTCGGCTAACCTAACAAGGGACAGAATGCAGGTTAGGCCTCACGACATTTCAAGGTTGTTTTTGTGCTTGACTTGCTTGCCAGTGTCAATAAACTGAGTGGATTTCCAAATGTGCACATGTCGTGTCTACTGAAAGTATCGTGGAAAACGTCTGTATGGGAAGGTTTCCCCCAGTTTGCAGTTGGTGAATTACGGTTAGTGAGAACTAGGGTGCATGCTGTAATGTTTAGAATGCATTTGATTCTGTTCCCCACGCAATGTTCACTGAACACACATGACCGCACACACGCATCATTCTCCAAACATTCTCTGAAACAAGTGACATCATCTTTGAGCATTCAGTACATCAAAACTGTCATCACCTCCATTTCCCGCTGCAGACCACAGCTTTAAAGCAGCCATTCAACATGGAAGTCTTCTAAAACAAGATAAACCAATGTCACCTTTCTTAGAAAAGCAACAAAAGCGTTTGACTTTTTTCTTTCTAAATCCATTTTCACTTTTCATCTTAATCCTTGTCTGAACAAAAAGGCAACCAGTAACCGAGACAAAGAGAGCCGAGTCATGTTGCCCCAAAACGCCCTTAAGTGTTGCCATATCATCTTCCTAAAAGAGAGAGAGCTAATGGAGGACTATCATACCATCCGTGGTCTCCTGTCCCGTGAGCGGGGCACCATCTTCACGGCCATAGGCTGCCACTACAGACACCAGGTAGGGAGTCTCAGGCGTCAAGCCCTCCAGGATGCTGGTGGTCACATCGCCCGGAACTGTGCTATCTCCAACCTCCCCTGTGACCAAGGACTTCCAACTGATCTTGTACTGAATCACGTTCCCAGGGGCGGCTGTCCAGGACGCCAAGAAGCTGGTGTCAGTCACATCACTGGTGACAAGGTTTTTGGGGGAGCCCAGCTCTGAAACATAAACAAAAAGGAAATAACATTTTAATCACAAAGAGACGACACTGTGGTACCCAATCGTACTGTAACCTAAGATGGACTTGTATTGATTGAAATGTGTATCCTTTTCTGTGTTCAGGCCACATTTATAATACTGTAGCCAAGAGGCCCTATGTCTGATTGCGCTGGATGTGCTTAGTCAAAATGGGAGCTATCAAATCTCCATCCAGTGGACAGCTTAGTTGAATGACTCTTCACGGCCATAAATGTAGATGTAAGCAGAAACACAAATCTATTTGGGCTGTAACAGTCCAACCAGAAAGTGACCACACGTTCAACTTTTTTCAGTCAAAGACACTGAGGTTAAAGTGGTTGCTCCATTGGAAATTGTTGCATCCTCAATTTCAGTGGTTTAAATATACAAGTTTAAAAACGTGCCCCTGTTACTCCTGATTATGGACTAATGAGGACCTGAGAAATACAAACTGACATGTGGGGGGACTCCCAATAAAGCTCATCATCTGCCACACACACACACACACACACACACACACACACACACACACACACACACACGTTGACAGAAGTAGAGGCCCCTGAGATAATGTGGTCATGTTATGTGACCTCAACTCTACTCTCATAGACGAAGAAGGAGCCCATTTGCCAAAGCATGTAGATTTGTTTAATCGAGCAATGCCAAATGTAATTTCCATGCATATGGGATCAGTGTTCTGCAAACAGACACACACAGAGTTTCCTATACAAAACAGCAGTCAACTATCTGACTAAATTAAATATTTGTTTGACTAGAGAAGGGAAATGATACCCTGTTCTGACGCTTGATGGATCGAGAGGAGGTGACAATAGATCCAGTGAGAGGGGAGGACAGCGTGAGGAGCCAGTTGTATTGTTGTCTTTATCAAGTCTGTACAACTACGTAAATATCTTTAACAATGTGCTACACTCATTGAGTGACAGGGAGTAAATCACTGCTTTGGAAAATGTTTACTGTAGAGTGTTATAAACAAATTCATTATCAGGTCATTCAATGAAAATGTGATAGCTTTTTTTCTTGCACACTTTCTATGCAAATCAAAATGTTGCATACGCTTCACAAGCGATTGTAACTGAAATTAACAAGACGAGTGCCTTATTTCACAGATCAACAAGAAATATGGGCCTGATTTCAGAACCTTTTTTCCGGGACTTCTTTCCAATTGCTAGGCCAGAAGTAATTTATCAAACAGTTTACTTCTTAGTATACTTAGACCCTGGCTTAATTCAAATTTCTTTCATTGTACTTAACGTATGCTGGCTCCACATGGGCAGTGTCTGAGGCTTAAACACAAAGACCTTGATGCAGCAGCCTGCATTTACTGGGATCTCTCCAGTTTGTCTTTTCATGGATCTCTCATTTGTAAAGTTGAGAGTTGGGGAGTCTGGAAGCGTTCGATATAACAGCCCACAGACTGCACTCGCATGGAATCTGGCACACTGTAGGTCTGCCTGAAACCCACTCACTGCCATTTTTCCACAGTCTATCATGAGGCTACACTGAACGAAACCACAATAAATTCAACACTTTGACACGTCTTTCAAACACTTTCCATAGCTCTCTGTGACACAATCTCCCTCAGTTAATCTAAATGTAACACTTTATAATTGCTAATAATAATTAACCTCCTGCAATGCCTTGCACTATAGCTTTGTCATGGCATTGTTTAGTGATTATTTACGGCTTGCCTTGCCTTTAAACCACAGAAGGGATTGATTTCAGTTAGCTCTTTGAAAGTCCAAAGAGCCTTGACATTTTTTTTTGCATGTTGCACTATCCAACTTTGAAGATGAAACCAGATCCAAATGAGAAATTTGCCATGCCTCTGCTTCCAGCATGATTACAATTAAGCCATGCCTAACCACTATAGAGGAGGTATGTTTTACGTTTTGCTTTGAGTTCATACTAATGTCAATCTGACTGATTGATTCAATGTTGGGGAAACACAGGTGCTGCTATGGTCCAGGGGTTAGTCTCAATGAACTCTCTGGGGTAGTTAGCAGCTTGACCGTTTTATTCAATGTGACAAATGCCCATATGGGGAGGGGTCGGCAACTAAGGGATTCTCAGGCGCTACGTCCCCTGGGCAGGTAGATACTTATTTTATGATTAGGACTAAATTAAATTGATGTAATGAGTTTCTCAATTGTCTACCTCAGGCCTTCCTTAAATCTACACCGTTCTGTAAAAAAAGTAGTTTGTCATTCTACACTAAAACTACTAGGATTAATATAATACTTACTGTTCTTAATCAGTATCTTCCCATTAGCATATACTATGGTCAAAAGAGCATCTCAACTCTTTTATCGATCTACTTAATGGTGACCCAGAACCTTACTGTCACAATTGTTGACTTAAAAGGTCCAGGTTAAAGGGTAAAAGGACCAGGACCATCACAGGCCAAAGGACAACAGGACAAAGCAAGGCACCGCCCCAGGAGCCCTCACGGGTGTCTATCACAAAATATCTGATCAATCACCCCACTTACTATCTTTGGCCAACATCAAAGTTACTCCCCAATGCAGTTACTGTGTGAATCTGTGTCAAATAGGCACCTCTAACTATCACTTAATAAAGGGGGCTATTTTGAGCCGGTATGTCTGAGATAATCCAACGTTCCATAAGACACCGTTTTCAATTGGTTCCTCAAACAAAATGCATATTTTCCTCCTCGTGGTTGAGCCCAACATCTCTAAGGAGTGCTCAGGGTATGTCAGTTTGGCAGTCTGAGTGGAACCAGAGCGTCCACATAAGGAAGCTGTGTCAGCGAGCAGCAGCAAGGAGACTCTCCGTCTCCCTATCTCTCAGAGGGAAGACTGCAAATGTCTGCTATAACCAGCCACCATGACTGGTAGAAAATGAGCAGGGTCTAATTGCACCACCAACAGCACTAGTCACAGAACAGTGAGATGTATTTTTGGCTCATAGATTTGGTTAGTATTGTTAAGGTTGTGTGCAGTTCTGTTGTCTCTGTTTTATCCAGTGAAAGAAAGACAACGGTTTGCTTTTGTCTGCAGGCAATTCCATTGCAGTTAGAGGTGATCCCTGATTAATTGAGATGTTTATCTAATGTGCACGACTTTTCACACACAAAAGGTTAGCCGAGTGTTGGCAGGACTGTTGAATTCCAGGCAAGCCCTCACAAGGTAGAGCGCAGGGGAAAAGAGAGATAAATGACCTAATCTTCCTCTAGTCGCAGACCACCCTCCTAACCACAAAACTAAGATAGCTCACATTTCTGTTTTCTAGCTTCTCATTTCACATCAAGTCAGAGACCATGTGTGATATAGTCACTTGACAAAATGGTTTGTCATCAATTACAAATTTAAAAAATAAAACATTTAAAAAAAACATTGATGGGGCGACCTGAGAGAGTCATTGTCTGATTTCTAAAACAGTCTGTCTAGAAAGTTTTCCAATCTGAAGCCTTTCTGGTAATGAAATACAACTTGGAACAAAAATAAGTTTAAAAGACTTGCCCGTTTGCCATTTTTGTTGACATTGCCACTTAACAGCTTGAGTACGAATCGCGTTTTGAGTATGAACAAAAAAAAAGATGAAACATTGTGAAGCTTGGACAGGCGGTCAACACGTCTCAATTGAACTAGCATACCTTCCAGTGTGGTGCCTCGTCCCTCCAAGGGGCTGCTGTCCCCAGAGGAGTAGCGTGCGCTGACGGACAGCTCATACTCGGTGGAGGGATGGAGATTTTTCAACATGGCGGCAGTGTTCACCCCCTTCACCAACATCTCTTTTGTCTCGCCACCCGTGGCAGGACGATACACTACGCGGTACTGTAATACACGGCCCGGGGAGGCCTGCCAAGACAACCTCATACTGGACGCCGTCTCATTAGAAACCCGCAGGTTGCGAGGGGGGCCTTCAGCTAAAAAGGCAAAACAAGCATATTATTGTTACAAAGTAGCAGTGTCAGTCACGCAAGTAACAATCATTGGTGTCTCATGAATTTTGTATCTAAAAATATGTAATTGTATTTGTATTACATGCGGTAAACTGTGACAGTAGTATCACTTTGAATAACACACACAAAAGAATAAATGAATGAAAATATCATGTCTTGTAGACAAAGGATCTAGTGGAAACAACATTGCAAACCAGACTGAGGGAAAGCACTTATTCATCTCAGAGACACTTATCACTGCATGTTGGAATATGCTCTACTATTTTAACTGCATTGGAAATAGACAGCTGCTTCATCTAAAAAGGCTGGACTGCTTCGAGCAAAGACAATCACTCCCAAGAATGTGGTTGCCTTGGTAAAAACGTGTTACTTTTGTTTATATCCAATAGCCCTCGCTCAAGATCTATAAACTACAGATTATTACTGGGCCACAACCTATCCCCCTCCCTAACACACAGAACTAGGAGCCTCCGGCATGCATCGAGAAATCCCCCAACTGCATCCACATTTTATGATGTCTCCAGTTGACTTCCTTCCAAATTATAATGGCACAGTGGAGGGAGTGGAATATTAGCACTGGAGAACATAACCAAAGAGTAATAAACACAGAAGGGGAATGTTAACGCCCTGAGGGCTCAGCGGCGCTGTAATCACCTATGGTGGTGCCTTCAGTCTGCATCTCTCCTCCAAGACCTGACTGGTATTCAGGAGTCACCGTCACGCGGTAGGTGGTCAAGGGGAGGAGCTCCTTTAATACAATGACGTTCTCTGGGCCAACCGTGGACATTTCCATTGTAGCACTGTCCCCCCTGACCGGCACATACGTCAGATGGTAGCGGATCACGGCGCCTGGTGCTGGCATCCAGGACACTATGAAGCTGGTGCTAGTCTCGTTGGTTACTTGGAGGTTCCGGACAGATCCACGCTCTAGAAAGAATAAAGTGAAATGAGTGTTTGTCATGGATATAAAACCCCCTACATGAATGTAGAAAAAGATCTCACTTACCTTCTAATGTTGTCTGAAATCCAGTCAATGGGTTGCTGTCCCCCTTGTCATACTGGGCCAAGACATGAACCGTGTAATTTGTGAGTGGAGTGAGGCGCTGTAACACCACGCTAAATGTGTCCCCAGGCACAAGCATGCCCACAAATTCTCCATCGGTGTCGGCGGCAGGCCTGAACTTAATCCAGAAGAACAGAACGTTGGTTGCATCAGAGGCCCAGGAGGTCCGGAAGCTTCTGGATGTCACATCAGAGAAGGACAAGGACCTTGGTGGGAGCAAACCTGGTAGGACAGGGGATCAATAAACAGTTATCCATGAAATAAAGAACATTCTCTCAAGTGGTTCTATATCCTGTATATAGGTTTTCATGGCGTTCTGCATTTATGCTGTAGTATATTACTACTACTTACTATTGGAGAACAACATAACATGCTGTAGAACTTTCTGTGAATTGCACAATACACTGGCAGAGGTGAATATCATTCAACAATGTAATATAGTGTATATTTACTGATATTTGGTATTGTGTTCCCACACACAAGTGCTTTCTCAAACCCAAAAGAAAGATAGTTTTACATGTGTGTTGCATATTGTGGCAAAAATGCTTAACATAAGTAAATAACTGTTTCATGGTTCAGAGTTGAATGCCATCAAAAAGTGCTATTCAGACACGTGCAAAAATATAAATGCTTAGGTTCCAGGAATGTCTACGGTACCTTAGTTTAAAAAAAACTGTCACCAACAATTTCCATACATTGGATTTGACCAAATTCATGGGATAGGAGTGAACAAAAAAATCAACCCAACCCAATGTATAAGTTTACTGCTAGGGGACTTTGAATGCTCGCCAATAGAAAAATGATTTAGTTTGAGTTTTCTAATAGATCTACTTTGATGCATACTTATTTAACATTAAATTAATTAAACTCACTCTTCTTCTTGATGATGAGAAGTTCTTGTTCAATCCTCAAGCAGATGGACTGAGTGAGCTCCCTAGAGATCCTCTCAAAGGCGTCAAAGTCCTCCACGGTGTACACATGGGTCTCCAAGGGAGCATTAGCTATGGCCTCCAGCTCGGAGCGGACGGCGTCCTTCACCCCCACGGCGAAGATCTCCACGTCCGTGTTCCGCAGCCTGGTGGCTGGATCCTTGAAAGCGTCAGAAGACTTCCCGTCCGTTATGAGGATGGTGATGTGAGGCACGTTGTCGCGGGCTCCTCGGTTAGGTAGAAAGACCTTCTCTCTCACGTAGGTCATGGCCCTGCCGGTGTTGGTGGACCCTCCCCGGTAGGGGAACGTCCTCACAGCCTTCACCACGGCATTGATTTCATGGTGAGTGTTCAGGTAGAACTCAGTGTGGGGGTCCCTGCTGTACTGAACCAAGCTGATCTGGACCTTGTCCGGTCCAATGTCAAAGGAATTAACCAGCACTTCCAGGAAAGCTCTTACTTTGGCAAAGTTGGTCAATCCTATACTGTATGAGCCATCGACCAGAAGGACAACGTCGGCTTGGACGTCTAACCCGAGAGCACATTCTAAAGGAGGATTGAGACATTCATGTCACTCACTGGCACAATAATGACACCAATGATTTATTATTAGGTAATCCTGCATAATGGCCATGGATCAGGTTAAAACATGCTGTGCACCGTATTCTCACCCAGAGACACTTTGACTGGCTCGGTCTTCTGCATGGTCACAATTGGTTCACTGGGCGTCAGGCCTTTGAGAGCAAAAAGGCTAATCTGGTACTCCATGTCAGGGCTTAAGTCTCTGACCGTGGCTGAGGTCTGCTTGGGGCCGACATACATTTCTTGACGTTTGCTACCAGACATCATGGGAATCAATTGCAGTTTGTATCCAGATACATCGCCGAAGGCAGCATCCCATGTAACCCTCATAGATTTGGAAGCCACCTCCAACACTTGAAGATTGGAGGCTGGATCAACGGCTTAAAAAAAAAAGATTGAAATATATATCAGTTACGTAATATATCGATCACATCCTATCTGGTCACCAGGCAAACTTTTAGTAAAGCCTCGCAAGTGTATTGTTTCCTTACCTTCTTCCCCACTGACAAGAGAGTTGAGTTGATCATCCACTCCTGAGCACACGTAAGTGATGAGTTGCCTCTGAACATTGTTTATAAGGTCAAAGTTGGCAACATTATAGAGATGGGTTGCGTAGGGGGTGGAGGCAATCTGCTTCAGCACATGTTCATCCGCCCCCTTAATTCCTAAAACAGATCAAAGAGATGACAGTGGTCAAATACATGGTAATGTTGAAGACTGTTGCTATAAAAGCATCCTGTGGTACACTAGTAAAATAATAAACAATGCTTTGTTGAATATTATGTTTAATACATTTTGTTTCTTTCAAAGCAAAAAGAAAAACTTGGTCTGTCTATGTAAACTTCTTGGTTGCTCATGAAAATGATACATTGCATGTTTACTTTGGGTTAAAGAGCTATGCAATTGAATATGATCTTTTAAGAAAACAAACAAAGGCCTTTTCACTTGCCCATTTGGATGGCTATAGGGATCCATCTGGATTCACTATCCACTACTTTTCATTGACTAATAGTCAGGTCTACACATAGATCTTTCTATAGTTGGAAAGTATGACATCGTAAGCATTATAATAATGATTTGATCAAAGTAATTTCTGCCAATCTTAGACTTTGGAACAATTTGCCCTCATTTTGATACAAATCTGTTTGGCTTTGGGTAATGTGAATAATTAAACATGAGACAAGATCTCATACAGTTTCCTTTAGTCACAATAGCAGCACTTTTACTCAATGTCTATAGACATGTTTATGTGATTTGTGATTGGAAGAAAAATTACAGAGTAACAACATAATAGACAAGTGTCAACAATCACATACCTAAGACAAAGATCTCTACCCCCATGTTTTTGAGCTTTTTGGCAAAGTTCTCAACAGCGTCCTGCGATTTTCCACCTGTAATGATCATTGCTACTTTGGGGAAGCCTTTTCTGGCACCAGCAGACTCAGTGAACATGTTTTTCAGGAGGTAGTCCATAGCAGCCCCTGTAAAGCACAATAAATGACATAATGCAAAGATAAATCATAAAAAGAAATCACTTTAATATTGGTTATCGCACAGATGTTGTTGGTACCTGTCATGGTGTCCCCGCCCTTGTAAGGCAGAGTGTTGATTGCCCTGAGGAGTTGTCCCCGTTGAAGGTGCTGATTTAGGTTAAACTCAGTCCTAGCATCCGTGCTGTACTGCACCATACCCACCCTGGTCTTATCAGGCCCGATTTCAAATGCGCCCACCATTGCTGTGATGAAGCTGCGGATATACTGAAAGTTGTCTCTTCCAACACTCTGTGAGCCATCAACCAAGAAAACCAGGTCAGCAATGGCACTGTATGAGCACTCTGTTAGGATGGAACAGTGATAAGAGAAAAAGGGTTCATGTAGATTATGGCAATATTTTATATGAAAGAGTGAATGTAAGGCTACCGGAAAAAGGTTAGAGGGAAATTATTTGACAACAGATTTTTAGAGGACCATGTCCTGTTTCCGTATCCTTACAAGTCCCAAAAGTAATATATAAAAAACAAAGAAAAATACTGTGTAGTGCCTAGTCTGTCATATTTTTAAAAAGTGAGCAACAAAAGTAGGCTCTAGAGGCAAACTGTGGTCCAAAATATTTTCCCCTTAGTAAAAAGCATACTAATAATGTATGAGGGAAACTACTCCCTAAACACTCCTATACTGTACTTCAACAGAAATATGGAGAATCCACATTTGGCTGAGGCATGTTCAGAGGATATGAGGCGCTGGTGCAAGAATGACTGCTCCTAAAAAATTTATTTTTACAACAAATCAATAAATTGCGTGTTACTCAATCAATTAACAAGGGTATTTGCCGAAAAAATTTAATTATTTAAGTATTTTCAAGCAACTTCACTATACTGTAAGATATCGTCAGACAAAAGTAAGACATAGCTTAATAAAAACATTGCAGGGTCTACACATATTCCGCTTGTTAGGTATAAATTCAGAATGGTTTGCCCAAGCTGCAGTTTGCATCATCTGAAGGGAGGCCCCTGTGCTCTTATAAAGATGGTTCTGGAATGGTTTCCACTTCTCTCAGCATTTCAGGGCAGGGCCGTATACAGCTCCCACACCAGAGGCCATGCCGTGGCTGGTAACTGCACACCCTTGCCTCAGCATTGCAAAGGTTCAAAACTTTTCATATTGGCATAATCAGTAGACTGAGCCCATGTGAGGCAGTGTACCAACTTAATGACCAATAGAACATGTTTTATATGGTCACATTGAATGGGCTTTACAATAGGGCATTGATAAGACCTTCGTTGCTGACCATAATTCAGTGGAAAAAGCCTACGGACAAAACTGAAATAGGCTGAACAAAGAGGGAGGCAAAGACTTACTGACTGAATTTGTGACCTGTGGTTTCCTGGGTCCCCCTCCTTGAGATCCACTTGATTGGACTGAAAGAAGAAAAAAAATCAATAGTGAGCCGACAGTCCATTCACATCACATCTCGATCGCAATTCCCTTTCATCATGACACGAACCGATTAGACTGTAGAATGTATATGTTATGAATTAGTTGTGTCAATCTAATAGGGCTTTCATGTGGCTTTCTTATAAGGTTGTGTATCTATGGTTTGAATGCACAGGCAAATAAAGCATTCCGATTGCACAGTAACGAATTGGTGTTATTAGTTCCACCAGATTTTCCTTTAATCGTAATGGACTTTCACACATCTGCTCATAGTTTCAGAACCTCTTCTTTTCTAGCCACGTCCCCCTGTTTAACTGTTCACATTATATTACTATATTACTCAAATCCTCCCCGTTGTGCAAAGTCAAAATTTGTGTTATTGTATTTATTTCAGTGTTGATTATTGTTAAAACAAAAAGGGTGTGACTTACTTGTAAGCTGGCCCGAGATTGGCAGGCTCTCCTTTGATCCAGCAAATGCAACAATTGTTACGACATACTCCATATCTGGCGTCAAGTCTGAGATAGATGTCTTGGTTGCTGAGGCAGGAAGGGTTACTTCCTTTATTGGTTCCTCTGCAAAAAGATTATCAGAAATGTATTATCCGTCAATCCTGTGAGAAAATCTGACATAGTATGTTTAGATTTTTTATTGTGAATATAAATCTGCACTTAAACATCTGTTCAAATAAACCAGATCTTAAAATTATTTTATGTGTTGGGAATTCCTCAGCAACAGCAAATGATCGTAATGCCTACAGTTGCCATATTTTATTTCTAACACAAGAACTTTCTCAGTTTACCCACCTGTGTCCGAAGCCACTTGTATTCTGAAGCCCTCTATACTAGATGACGGTAGTATCCATGTCATTTGCACTGTGTTTTCATTTAATATCTTAAATCTCAAGTCTGAAGGTGGTTTAACTGTAAAATATAGTAGGCTTGTTAATTACAGCATCTGTAAAATAAGTGTATGTATCTATAAGACAAGTTGAAAAACAAAAAACATTCCCAACAATCAACACTTCAAATAAATGAAGTTACAATGTTCATTGTTGGTGCAAACAAAGATTTCAACAGGCAACAATGCAAAAAACACATGGGAGGAGCCATTTTGGGGGAAGAAAAATGGCTTCCGTTTGAGCCGTCCAAGCACATGGCCAGTGGCCACGGTCAACAACTCAAGCGTAAAGTCAGAGGAATAGAACTACCTACAGAATAGTACAGATAAAACTACATCAGGAAACATTACATGGACCAACAAACACCTTACATGCTGTCCAGATTTGATCTTTCACATGCTTTTGACCAACTGCTTAACTAGCTGAATTCTAAACTTGTATACTCTTGTTGCACTGATTATACAATGGAGAACATAACCAGATTATAACATCAGATACTCATATTGCTTGATTTATCCACTTCTAATAGAGATCCATTGCAAACCTGTTAAAAGAATACACAATGTCATTGTAGACACGTGTACATCTTTTTCAAGATTTCGAACTTTCAAGATGCTACTTTATTAACTCATTGTGTCAAAGTACATAGTCTACGTCTATCAATTTTTAAAATACCGAACAAAGGTGGCAGCCGATATACAGTGCATCTGGACAGTATTCATACTCCTTCACTTTTTATTATATACAGCCTAATTTCAAGAAGGATTTAATAAAAAAAAGGATCAACATTCTACACAAAATACCGTATAAGGACAAAGTGAAAAGGGTTTTGAATTTTTGGCAACTGCTTTAAAAAATTACAAATTAAATATCACAGGACAATTCACACCCTTTACTCAACACTTTGGTGAAGCACCTTTGGCAGCAACTACAGCCTCAAGTCTTCTCAAGTGTGATGTGACATGCTTGGCACACCTTATTTTGGGGCAGTTTCTCCCATTCTTCTTTACAGATCATCTTAAACTCTGCAGGTAGGATGGGGAGCATCCGTGCACAGCCAGTTTCAGATCTCTCCAAAGACGTTCCTTCAGGTTCAAGTCTGGACTCTGGCTGAGCCACTCCAGGACATTCACAGACTTGTCCCGAAACCAATCTTGGCAGTGTGTTTAGGGTTGTTGTCGTTTTGGAAAGCAAACCTTTGCCCCAGCCTGATGTCCATAGCACTCTGGGACAGATTTTGTTTATCATGGTCTGAGAGTGCTTTAGGGTGCCTTTTGGCAAACATGTGGGCTGTCACGTGTCTTTTACTGAGGAGTGGCTTTCATCTGGCCAATCTACCATACAGGCCTGATTGGTAAAATGCTGCAGAGATAAATGTTCTTCTGGGAGGTTCTCCCTTCTCCACAGAGAAACGCTGGAGCTCTGTCGGAGTGACCATTGGGTTCTTGGTCACCTCCCTAACTAAGACCCTTCTCCCCCGATTGCTCAGTTCGGCCTGGCAGCCAGCTCTAGGAAGGATCCTGACTGTTCTAAACTCCATATACGAATGATGGAGACCACTGTGCTTCTAAGGACCCTGAACGCAGCAGATTTTTTTTTTTAGCTTTTCCCATATCTGTGCCCCGATACAATCTTCTCAGAGATCTACAGACAATTCATTGGACTCCATAACTTGGTTTGTGCTCTGACATGCACTGTCAACTGTGGGATCTATATAAACAGGTGTGTGCCTTTCCAAATCATGTCCAATCAATATAATTACTCACAGGTGGACTCCAATCCATTTTTAGACACATCTCAAGCATGATCAGTGGAAACAGGATGCAAATGAGCTCAATTTTGAGAGTCACAGCAAAAGGTGTGAATATTTATGTCCATGTGATACATATTTTTTAATACGTTAGTAAAAATTTTTTTATATTTTATCTAGAATCTTGATAATTATTTTATTTAATCAATGTCGTTATTAGGCAGTAACATAATAAAATGTGGAAAAGGGGAAGGGGTATGAACACTTTACGGATGCACTTTAAATACCTTTACACTTTATATCTCAAAAGTAAAGATGATCATACAACATAAACTTTCTGAAGATCATGCACATGTACATGAAAAGTTGTTTACAACAACTTGTGCAATCAGACAAAAGGTTTCCATGTACAAGACGAACCATAAAACACTGTAGAAAATATTTTGGAATGATATTCTTCAGCTAGGGATGTGACACCTGCTTTATGTGAGTGAAACGCTTAAATGCACTCTCCTACTGTAGAAGTTGTAATATCGAAACTAAATTAATTTGAGTGACACATTATCGATTAACGACATCATATGATGAACATATGATATCTAATTATATTCAGAAGGCCATGTGTACGATTGCAGTGTTGTTTTCCTTTAAATAGATATACAACGTGTGGTAATGTTATGTACTATGATATGTTTGGGGTAGAAGAATATAATTCAAAAATATTGTTGAAAAGCCATGACTCAGGACAAACTGAATGCAATAGTGCACAGACAATGACCTGGGCAAGGCTTGTCGAACTCAGGGCGGCAAAAATTTTGAAACACCAACCTGGCAAATCAACTCAACCGTCATGGTCAGCTCCTTCTTTCTTTCCAAATGGGCCTGATTATGACCATACTATTCATATTCCCTTCAGATTGATAACCTTTATCAAATTGAAGGGAAACTGTACGCTCACAAGTATATCTAGCTTTTTCTCACATCATTGCTCTCTCTTTTCTTCTCTCTCGCTCTCTCACATTCACTCACTGACTCATACATGCGTGCAAAAACATGCACGCGCACGCACGCACCACACGCACGCATACACACACGATAACCCACTGCATGATATTAAATATGAGTACATTAAGTACTATTTATGAACATTTAAATGTGAATGCCAAAATGAGATCCATAAAACCATAGCCAGACCTCCACATGTTGAAAGCATTTTTAAAGTGTAGCAAATCACGCACAAATCACTATAATCTATGGACCGACTGCGACCTAAAGGACTTCACTCTGAGGTAGTTGTGTTGGTTTAAAACGGAGTGAGTACGGAGCTCTGGAATTCTTTAGATATCTTAAAATAAATATATTAATAAAAAGATTTATACTAAAATAATGTTTGAAGAGGCCTTGACTATCAAGAAACATAATGTCAAACTCTGGGAAATCATTCTAACGCATATTGTCTTTCTGATACACCAAAAAAAATGCATTGGGAGGAAACCCGGCAGCAGATTCTGTTTGTGTTTTTTTCGTTACGAAGTCAGTGAAAATTCGTTTTACTTCACTGTCCCTAGAGTCAGAAAATCCGTTAAATCACACAATTGCCCCTCCTAGTGTAAAACAAAATACCCTGCAGTATCTGGTCTTGAGTGAAGCATTAACCAGCTGGAGATAACTTGTGTCAATATATTGGTGGAAAATTATTTACCGTAACAATTTTTTTAACATGGCTCATGCTACAATGTGCTTTAAACCCGCGAACCACATGGTCCTATTAGATTGTAGATAAACATAACGCAACAAACGGAAAAACCGGTCACACTAGGGAGAGAGAAAAAAATGTAGTTATTATATAGTTAAAATAGTTATAGGCTAATATTTAATCAGACTAAATCGCAAATGTGCCGGGGCTGATGACCAGCCTAACACCAGAGCAATAGTGTCGAAGTTGGCCGCCTTCAGCCAAATGTGTTTGGTTAACTGAGGAAAATTGTAAGTAGAGGAGGGAGGGCAAGACAAAACAGATAGGTTTACCTTCATCGGCTTTGACGGAGGATAATAGCACAGTGAGGATGGCAACCACTGCCACAGAAAGCCGGATCTTCATTTTAACGCTCTCGGTCTCTCAGTAGAACATCAGTAAAACTACAAAATAAACCAACAAATATGTCTCTCTCAGTCTGCCTTATGAGCCTGATTAAGATCTGAAACTGCACATTGGTAATTATTTCGTAATGACTGTCACTGATAAACTCAACTTGAATGAATATTATGCTGAAAAAGGCTATAGCAAGCCTTTACATATTAACGAAAATAAACCAGTTGTCCCCAATACATTTGACTTTGAAGCGTGTATTGTATCTTGAGATGCAGTTAGACCTTTATTTGTTCTAATAATAATCCATCACTGCCTATATTTACTGATACGTTGATCATTACAAACTGCATAAAGTGCAATACCCTCCACACATTCTGAACGATCTGTTCCGAAAAGGTTTAAAATTGTGTCCAATCAAGAATTCAGACACACTGAAATAATGTAAAAAGGAATAAGTATACTAAGGTTTTCACGAATAACTTGCAATGTCAATGAACAATTGGAAATAACACGTTGGCAACCAATCCCTCTAGTTAAGGTTATGCACATAACCAATGAATAGCCTTGTCCTGATCTGAGAAAAAGTACAACATTGAATAGAGTCAAAACAGAATATTTACTGACCTGAATATGTGATGCTGCAAAATCTTTGGTTTGATTAGAAGAAAATTGAAACGGCGTTAAGTTTGTTTAGAAATATCTCCACTGTCTAATGATGGATATTGTATAGTTCACCAGAGAGAAGGTCCTCCAAACGAAATCTTAGAGCTCACTAGCGGAGGTCCCAGATAAGAAGAACCCTGTTTCCAAGTGGGAAGAATCTCCCTCAATCTGCTACTTAATAGGGGGCTGTTCTCCACTCTCCCCTAACTATCGTAAGCACTTACGACATTCAGTAACAGTGGAGCCACGGCATGATATATGTAACCTTTGAAAGTGTGGGGATAAGATACACATTTGGAAACTTTTACATAGTTGTCTGCATTCCTTTGCGATGATGAGGGTAGATTGGTTTTTGCCACAAGAAGACATAGCAGCATCCACTTGGTCAATACAGGGCTAGATCCGTTATTTGCAAGAAAACCATTTACAATTTTTCTTCCACTGAAAAACCCAGCATTCATGGACAGCTCAATTAACTGTTTAACACTTAATTCTGTCAGTTAAGTCATGAAAATTCTCCTTCGGTTTTAAGAACTTTGTCAACACATTTTACTTTTTTAGGACAAATTATTAATCTTTACAGATCGAACATTTCTGTGTATTTTAAAGTAATGAATATAACACTCACTCTAATATAACACAAACTCTAAACCCTTGCGAAAAAAACTTTTGTCTGAACTCCACTTAGCCAAATTGAATCTCAAATGAACTAACTTTAGTGCTTGATGACTAAGGAAACAGAGCCCCCTAGTGACAGTTTTCAATATGCATGCCGAAAACTTCCGAAAAGTAGATTTACTAATATATGGCACAATTATCACTCAACGCTATGCATTGGACTTCATCAAAGTGGAGTGCACCCATTAAAAATTGTATCTGCTGGTCATATCTAGAAGTCGGCA
>JAVQJS010014137.1:0-19664 GCA_036024795.1 Galaxias rostratus | reverse complement strand
GAGAGAGAGAGAGAGAGAGAGAGAGAGAGAGAGAGAGAGAGAGAGAGAGAATGACACGGTAACAAAACATAAGTTAATAAATATTTTGTAATCAGAGTAGACATGAAAACGAGGACAAGAGGGAATGGGAGGTACAAATTAAACAAGCTTGGAGAAAATGACATGAGAGTGAACTCATGTAAAGATTGCTCAGACGAGAGATGCGGTAGTGCAGAAAGGATAGACAAGGGGAGGAAAGAAGAAAGAGAGTCACCTATTTTTGAATTCATGTCTGCCTGGTTTCTGTAAGTGTGTTTGTGTTGTTCACTCATGTGTAGGTTGCTCTGCTGCCAGAACTGGTCTGTTTAGCAGAGAACATTGTCTTGGCTGCTCACTCACAGCCCATGTAAAACCCTGTGAAGCTGGCAGACACACACCCCTGCTCTCCAAATTAGACCAATGAGAAAAAAAGTCACTGGAGGTTGCCCAGGCATCAAAAGGCTTGTTGGTAGGTGGAGTAGCCATAGTGATATCAGGACTACAGAGGTGTTCCAGACCTGTCGCTGCATTGTCACACAGGGTGCTGAACGAGTTTGTCTGGGTGTGTGTTTGTGTCTGTGTGTAATAGGGAGTCTGTGTGTCACAGTGACGTCTGAAATATACCGCTACTGCAGTACTGTGTGTATTCTTGTATGTAGTTGGGTGTGTGTTAACGTGTGCATGTGTGTGTGAGTGACAGAATGTGAAATGCAAACATGCATGCGTGCGTCCGTGCTTGCATGCGTGCTTGCGTGCTTGCGTGCGTGCATGCGCGTGTGTGTTGGCAGTAAAGTTCAGGTTGCTGTACGAGAATGAGTACTGACATCTGCACCGATGTGCATTGAGATGGAAAAGACAGTGGAGTCTGACAAACACCTGACTCTCATCCTCTGAGCACCCATACAACTCAGGCGCGCACACACACACACACACCACACACACACACACACACACACACACACACAGACACACACGCGCACACACACACACGCTGACATGAACACAGATACAGCAGAACTTTTTTCACATTCTTTACTCTCTCGTTGAACCCGCACACACATTTTTAAATCAATTAGATTGATTGCTCTCAATGGTGAACTGTTTTGGTCCTCAAGAGACTGAAAAAAAACATTGAACTTTCTTGTAGGATTTGATCAACAAAATCAATATACATGCACATAGACTGACCGTTTCTCACATTGTACAAACACGTTGCGGAAACACTTGCTGCTTGTCAACGAGTGGCTTGCAAAAGCATTTGGAATGTAATCTATTGATACAACGTGTCAGATTTTATTTGTGTACATTTACTAGAAATTATTTAAATCTCAACTAGTTTGACCTGTTTTCCAAATCTAACATACAATGCTTTCATTTATATATGGTGTTTCTCACCACACCTCTTGTTTTAGAAGCCGATTCGATGCCCATCAACTAGCACACCGCGTTTCCTCAGTCACTGTCTTATGAAAGTGCTGCTAGGTAACATCGATTGAACCCACATTTTATGATTGGTTGGTACGAATTAAACAGGAAATCCGCCGTTTACGTTTCAATTAATAACCACACTGCACAAGAGCTTTGAAATTGATTTCTCCACTGGCAGCTCTCTGCTGGCTGAAAAAGGTAAGCGAGCTGAATGCTGTTTGCAAAGGCAACAGTATTTGTCGACTTAACCGCTCAAGAAAAGTTAGATTATTGTTTATTTTTTTAGATAATACTATTAGAGGTGCCATGACATTGATGGCCAAATCTTTATTCAAGGACTACAAGAAGGGTCCAGAAATGGTGGCTGCCATTTCACTCGTGGGATTAGGAGCGAACGCCATGGCCAAGACACTTGGCCTAAGAGAGTATCTGCACTGTCGACCCATGTGATGGATCTTTGGCCAGGGCTCGAGGTACGGCAAACGCATATGATTAAATGTGATGAGTCAGTGGATTCAAATTCTGCTCACTTGGCGGTGTTCATTAGAGAGGGGGGTTTGGCCTCTGTCGCCAAACACAAATTCATAACAATGTTAAGGTGCTTGCCATCTACGCGGTAAAAATTATTTCAACAAGACCATGTTGCTGTAATAAGGAGTATGTAATGGTCGCTACAAAGTTATGTTATACATACCTTTGAAGTTGCTCCAACCACAAAAAAGACAAAACACTTGTTTATAGTCTAATACTGTTGTATTGGACTGGGCCAATGGTTTAACCTGAAATAGAAGGGGTAGGTCATGCAGGTGCAGACTTAGCCACCTGTTTCTCCTGCAGGTTTCCTTACTCCTGGTAAGATTCGAGGTAAGCTATATTTTCAGCAGCAGATGCCTCACCACTGTGTTTTCTGCAACCTTAACCCACAGTCCTCACCTGCCCTCTCCTCTGGCTCCACACACACATGCGCACACACGCAGGGCAAACGCACAAACCCACAGCCAAAAACCTAATCAACAGATTCACTGGCACATGGAGAAAGGCAGCTGCATGCCTAGTGTTTACTGGAGCTGCAGGTAGGGGCTGTTAATTAGAGGCAGCAGAGGGGCCAGGAAAGGGCCTCTGGAAACCACACCGCCTCCAAATGAGTTTCAATTGTTGCTGTCGGCCACACTCAAGATGGATGGGATAATGGGATCACGCGCAGACTAGTGAGCCCGCTCCTCTGGCTGGTAGCTGGTAGCTGTGTTGTTGTTGTTGTTGTTTTTGTTTTAGTTGACTTGATTGTCTCAGGAGGAATCAACAGGGGGAATGGTCTTTTGGTAAATGTCCGATTGATTCCCAAGACAGGCGGATCAGGGAGGCTGGGCTGTGTGTAGTCTGGGAAGGAAAACGAGAGCAACCAGACCTGTAACCCACCGTTTGAAGAGGGCCAACGTGACCCACTGGGAGGCAGATGTGCAGGAGCTTCATTCCAAAGGAAGACGCTTGGGATCAAATCTAATAGTAGTATTGGGATTTTAAGTCAGAAAAGTACTAAGGATTGAGTGATGGGTTTAAAGGCAAGCATGCGAATGCATACACACATGCCCAGATAAATTTTACTGTGTTAGTCTGTTCATGTGCTGGAATTATATATATATATATATATATATATATATATATATATATATATATGCATGTCTATGTGTCTGTTTGTGTGAGTGTGTGTATACATACCAGCTCATGTTTAGAAACACAGAACCACACACACGTGGCGGCTGGAATCTTCAACGAGAGAGTGTGGACAGAGGCCCGCTTGCCCTTTTGTTTTTTTTTTTTTTGTTTTTTTTTATCCCCTATATGAGGCAACATCTGCCACAGGACAGAAAAGCGACACGAGTGCCCGACTAAAAACACCACAGTTCCCAGGAGTCCCTGGAACCGGGTCACGCTCCAAATCGCGGCTCTTGTAAAACTAATAGACTGGGGTAATGAGCGAGTGTTTTTATTAGTGGGCAGGCTGATGAAGGGGTGGCCTGAAAACCGTTAAACTCCTGGGCCAAGAGAAGCGGAAGGCGACAGAAAGGTACAGGTTTCTGACTACGAGGCTCTTGAAAGAGATGGGCTTAAAAGAGGGTTAAGTTCTTATGGGAGAGGCAATGTACTGTGGTATTTGTTAGGTAGAAAACACTTACCTTTATCATTTATCATTACGTGAAATGTATGTAACCATTTCGCACAAAAGGGCATTTGGGTGTGGAGAGGTCAGACCCTGCCTCGCCTCATCCTGCTCAGTCCTCCTCTCAGAAACGCCAAACCAAAAGACAGCGTCCATGCTGCTTATGGTCAAAAGCAGAGTTCGGAGAGAGATCAGAGGGACAGACATCGCCATCCTACCAGCTTTCAGGTGCCCTTGAGGTGTCCTCGTCCCAGTGTCTCCCCTGAACCTTAACAACATCCGTGCAACACAAAGGAGGAGCCAGGTTGGTGAACGATGACGTGTCGTTCTGCCACCGAGTGAGATGGACTCCGTGGGTAGACATTTGCTTGGACGGCTCCATCATCATCAAAGTAGCAGGAACAAGGGTGTACTGGAGGTCCAGGAAATCGCAGCACAAAGCCAAACACATCGGAAGGGGTCAAAACGCCCTCCATCCTACCCCTTTGTGCCAGTCAATCGTCCCCTTTCTTCCTGCATCAGCCTTCCTCCTCCCTCCCTCCCGCCCTCTCTTCTTCTCCCTCCATTCCTCTCCCAATAGAAGCTGTGGGCTCACCTCTGTCGCTGTGTGCTCCTGGCGTACATCAAAGCAGGGAGACATCAGAGAGGATTAGGCTGCCGCTCATTCTAATGCACTTATCTCTCTATTCATGCTGACGAAGGCTAATAACACACACACACACACACACACAAACACAAAACAAACAAACACACACGCACACATGCACAAGCACAGGAAACATAGACAAAAATACGAATCTTTATGCGTATGCATGAGATAAACAGAAGCAAAGCAACACAGGCTGAATGAAGTGCATAAGGCCCACAAACTGAAACACTGACTAAGTATTTAGGAACACACAAACACAAATGTCTTTGCTCAGCCAACAGCCAACCACACACTCACACACAGAGGTTTCAGGGTCTCACCCTACCGTGTTCCAAAAGGTAGCATCCGCCCCCACTGAAAGTTCACTTCCAGCTATAGATCATTTGGGTTCATATTAAACAACGATCAACATGAGCTCCTGTCCACACATATACCCTGACTGAGATCTCTTAGAGACAGGGTTGGGGCATTTGTAAGTGAGTGTGTGTGTGTGCGTGCGTGCGTGGGTGCGTGGGTGTGCAAGCCATAGCTTTTGCTTGTGGGTCTATGTCATTGGGTTGGTTATGTGGATGTGGAACTGGGGTAATCATATGAGCAGAGTTGCTGCTGCTGCTGGTGGTGTTTGTGTGTGGGTCCATATGGAAATGCCATGCGGCTTAGACTATATCAAAGGAAAAGGCTGCTGTTGACGGTGAGTGGCTCAGAAAAGCTGAAAAGCTGTAACGGGCTGAACTTTAACTCTGTGTGCCATAAGAAATGTGAGTGAAAATAAAACGATATTGTGGGTGTGTGTGTTTCATAATCTCCAACCGTGAAGCACCATTAGCTTTTGTAATATTGGCCCCCGATCCCGCTCTTTTCTTATTTGTCCTTATTTCCTTTTGTCCTCTGCTCTCCTCCCCTTCATCTATCCTCATCCCACCTCTCCTCTCCTCTCCTCCCCTCTCCTCCCTTCTCTTCCCCTCTCCTCTCCTTTTCTCTCCTCTCCTCTCCTCTCCCCAAGCAGAAGGTGTGGCGCATCGTCCAGTGCCTCCAAACATCCTGTGCTGGCCACCACAGCACTCCCCGTGGCCTGCAGATCCGCAGCATATGTTCCCAGGCTAAATAAAAACATTTCCCACCCCCTTGGATGTGTGTGTGTGTGTGTGTGTGTGTGTGTGTGTGTATGTTTCGTGCAGCATTGCGACACTTTCCTAACACGTGTTTCGGCGATTGTCTTTTCTTTCCGTCTACATCCCTCCTGTATCCGGTAATCGGCATGGCTCTCTTTCTCTGCCCCATTCTTTCAGCCGCGTCTTTCCCTCCATTGTTTCTCCCTTTCTTGAGAGGCGCGCTGCTTCTCCTCATTCTGGGCCCCGGTGACCTGGGTTTGGCAGTATCGTCATTGGGTTGAGCCACAGCCTGAGAACCCCAGAGTGGCTGCACAGTGTCCCGGCCCTGCTATGCAGAGGCCCATGGTTAGGTACTTAATCAGGTATCTACTGAAAGCATCAACGCCTAGGCATGGGAACATAACTATAAGTGGGCTCATTGACACGTGGCCACAAATGTAGACACTCTATGGGAGCATCAACCCGTCGTTCAACTGTTTGTGCAGATCTATTCCACCATACATTATGTGTTAACGACTGACCTTTACTGTGGCTATAGACTAGTTACAGGGTATGGTATGGCGCTACTAATATGGGGGCAGAATGTGGGTGCTTGAATGTCCAGTAATATGTACACTTCAATAGACAGATGGGACAGGAAACCGACTCGGTTTCACCCATCACTCCCCACCCCTGTCGTCCTCTCTTACCGTTGCCACGCTCTACCTTTCAACACTGTCCATTCTACAGCTGGAATCATACAGCTGGAAGCAATCATAGATTGCTTTTTGGAGGAGCTTCACTCCGCACATTTTACGGACGTGTTGTGTTTCTACACCTTTTTCCTCTTTCATTTGACTTGCTTTTTGCTTCATCTTGTCTGTCACTGATCGCTAGCGTATTATTAAGTGCCTTTTTACAACTTAAAATTGAGCTCAAACTCTGAGAGGAACATAGTTGGAAAAATAGCCTGAAAATCTTCACCCTCAAAAATATTATTGTTGAAGGTACGGTGTCCTGGTCAAATCTAATTTCTGCTGCATTCTTTTACTATGATGCACTCAATCCAATGGGTGGGGTCTGTTCACACGTGCATCGCTCAGTCCATGCCTCGCTGGTATGTATTACCTGCCAAGGTTGGGCTTCTGTACAAAAGTGAGGAAGCACATTTAAGCGCAAGACATGCACCTTTAAGCTTTTAAGCTCTGGTGAGCTATGCACACTCCTCCCTCAGCACATTCCCACGCTCCACCAACACGCCTTTACACCATGGGTGTTGGCTCTAGAACATTGCGGAATAGTGGGAGAGAGGACATCCAACACCATCAACCAACATCACATAAAGTCATGGGAGAGTGTGTCCACTCTTTTGACTGGTACAAGCTATGCTCAGATTGTTTTATTGACTGCGGAGAGAGTCTCAGACAAACGCCTCATAGATCATAGGAATCTTTACGTAAACCTGTCCCTGCCCTAGCTGTGTATACAAATCAGAATTCGTCCTTCAAAGAACAGGATGTGGAGCAACGCCAATATGAGCTAATAAATGACTGACATATGAAGTAATTTACATAGCAAATGGCATGTGGTTTTCCCTCCGTGCCGAATGGAGGAAGAGGAGGGGGCTTTACCAGTTGCCTTCGCCACGCTTCATGCTCCAGTAGGTGCAGATGATAGGTCATTATCATTGATCCATACAACAAGCTGGTCCCTCCATTACCTCTGGAATGATATGCCACCGTCATGTCATTTGGCCATTATATCTAATGTAGTAGCGGCAAATTGAACCTAATGGGGTTTTCACTTTCTCTCTCTCTCTCTTTCTCTCTCTTTCTCTCTCTAACCAACCTCAGCGAGACAGTTATTGCCAGCGTTAGTGAAGCTAATGACTAGCAAAGCCAAAACAATCCCTGTCTGATCCCCTTTCAATATCGCCACTTTACATTCAAATTGAAAGGCAGACATGCTTGGATTTACCGGGCAAATACGCCTCAGCACCGATTCCACCTGCACACACAAGGGAAGAGAGAGGCAGCACGGGAGGGAGAAGGATCAAACCAAACAAAGCAACATCCCGATGGGAAGATAGTTGGTGCTGGCCAGGAAAAGGGGAAAAGAAGAGCCCAGGGGTCGCAGGCTCAGTGAAGGTGTCGGGAGGATTAGGGTCAGGAAGGAACTACAATCCCATGAGCCCACTGCTTTGCGGTTTGGTGGTTTCACACCTTACAACGATTTTCAAAGTGCCCTCGAGAAAGACCCTGTGTCAAAACCAATGTGTGCGTTGCGCCTCTGTCCAATTAATTATGTGTGTCTCGCGAGGATTTCATCTTTTGTCCCGTCCACTTAGTCTTCTGTTGGGTTCTTTTATTTTCTTGCAATTGCACAAGGGGCACATATCCTTATGTCGGTTGTAAATGTCAGGCCTAACAATGCTCTAATTGGGATTATCAGTCTTAAGGAGAGCTTGTAATACACGAGCCGACCTCCAAACATGCCCTAGTTATAGTGACCAGGGGCTGACACCCCCGTTGCCATACCCTTTGGAAGATGTGTGTCACACACAGTGCTTGTATTTCCAAGTGTTACCTTCCTAACATCAGAGCCATGTCTTCTCGTGCTCATGGGGTTCTCTAAATGAGATGGCACGCACGAGATACCAGCGACACGTAAAAGCTTTTGACGCCCTGGCTGGAGACTAAGTTAAAGACTGTGTTCTGTTCCGGCGGCTGTCTTGGGTCCGGCGTCGTGTCGACCCTAAACATCTAAATGGCTTCCCTCGTGTGACCTTGGCTTGGAGAAATAACCCTGAGAATGTGTTGAAGCTCCTGTTTTGCCATCAGTGTCCAGACACTGTCCTGCGTCATTGACTGCCGCATGGGCCTATGAATGGAACGAGGGGCAAAGAGAAAGTGGGCTTGTTAGTGCAGCCCTGATTTCAAATGACTTGAATGCACCAAACAAGTGGCTTTGAAGTCAGAGATTTCGCAAGGTTACGATATTTAAAGAAGCACCGAGTGATCAAACAAACGGCCTTCATGAATAAAGTGCTGCTGCGTGGCAGTACAAAGTGAGCCTGCTCGTCGCTCGGCGTGCCCTTTGATAGAAGGATCGACAGGGTTGTAGGAGCCCTGTTCTCTTCGCATAATCAAAGCTCGAACTAACCTCGGGAGTAACAGTTCAGCGCCACGCTGCCCGCAAAGCCACCCTTTTCTTGTGACAGAATTTACGAGGACATTACCATTTCCGCCCCGCCATTCCTCCATCTTTCATCAGTAAACAAGCGTGGTGAAATTTCCCGACGCCTCATAAATTGCCAATAAGCGGAGCTGGGTCGTTCAATGGAAGCAGCATGGGCACACTTCATAACGAGAGACACTTCACATGAGAGGAGACCAGAGAGAGGAAGAGTGGGGGCAGCCACAATAACAAAAAAACGTTATCGTTTTGTCCTATCAAAAATGCAACCTTCCATTACCATAGTAATGAGAACGAGACAAGGCTCATATGCAGATAACTCTTCTCCCTCGGGTGGGAGAATTTAATTAGGTTCTTCTGAGATAACAAGGGGTGGCAGTTGTGGGCAGATTTTGTCTTGGGGATGGTAGGCCAATACCTCCCCAGGCCGTGTGCGACATACAGCCCCATAGAAAGCTGGATGTAAATAACACATTTACACGCTCTGTCCACTTCAATTTATACAGTACTGCAAACTGGGTTCAACGGACAAGCTTTTATTGGTTGTGGTGAAACATGAGTACAGACCCCGCGCCTCAACCACCGCTGATCAATCGCTATTCCCAAAACCGGCAGCGGCCAGCCCTTCCGTTTCGTATGCTCGTTGATTGCAGAGTTCAGAAGTGGTGCTATCCCAGGTTATAAATGGAGAGAGAAGGAAAGGGAAGAAGGAGATCTGTGGGGGGAGATGAAAGTCCCACGGCTTCTACACTCACTGATGAGCCCCCGACCATCTATGACCACCACCACCCTGCCTGGCCTCCTCCCTCCTAGCGCCTGCTGCCCAGGAGCCGGCTGCTCCAATTAGCAGGAGATGTGTGTTTGAAGACAGATGGACAGCTGAAGTGAAGTGTGTGGTAATAAGAGAAAAGCCTGTGAATGTGTGTATGTTTAGGTGTATGTGTCCGGATGGGTGTGTGTGTGTGTGTGTGTGTGTGTGTATGTGTGTTTGTGTGTCCGGATGGGTGTGTGTGTGTCAATGTGTGTGTGTGTGTGTGTGTGTGTGTGTTTGTGTGTGTGTGTGCCCAGGTGCTCTCAGCAGCGAGTTGAAAGCGTCCCGAGATCTAATGTCTGAGCCTATTTGAATGGGATCAGAGGAGTCCCGGCTCTATGCGGAGTCTGCTTAAATCCGCCTCTGACGGGAGAGGGTGACCGGAAAGAAGGAAAAGGAGAGAGGAGTAGGAAGACAGAGAGGAAAGAAGAGAGGCTAACCGGGCTGAAAACACAAAGACTGAGCGGGGGACATAAGCCCGAGGAACAAAGGGAAGGGATAGGGAATAGAAAGGGGGGAACTAAAATGAAGTGGAAAATCCCGGTGGGGTGGGTTAGAAAGGGAACCCGGTACAGGAGAAGTGGCAAGACAGGAAAATAATGGTGTGGTTTTGATTCAGTTTGCCGTCTCCGTCTGTTCTGATAACCCCAGCGTTGGAGACTGACAGCCATTTCCTGATCTCATTGAGCCCTCTTTAACTCATTTCTGCTGGTGGTTCACTCATCTCTTTGTTGTTGTCTAGGCAATCTCCCTTCGCCTCTCCCCGGAGTCGCTGATACAATCACCGGCCATGGATGACTTTCTCTGGGCTCCAGCGGTCTGGCCTTGATAAATGACAGCAACAGTTTTCCATACGCAGCCTTGACGTGCGTGTGTACCTGCGTGCGCGAGTCTGTGTGTGTGAGGCTGGCACCAGGTGTGAGGTGCCGTCAGCTGCACTTTAAGGTTTCCCTGAGGGACATGATTGATCAGTTTCTCATATGGTCCAAGTGAGTCAGAGAGGTGTGGAGAGAGTCTCCTAATCATTGTCCTTAATGACAAAACAGAGATACAATGGGGAGCCTGATTAAACAGAATTACATCAGTGTTAGATTCCCCGGGGGTTTACACCTTTCCCAACTGTTTCCTAAAACATGCTGGTGTGCATGCTAAACTCCCCGTTGATAGTTTGATTAAAGCAATGAATAAAATAGGAAATGTGTGAGAATACAGGATGTAACACCGCCTTTGTGCTGCCAGGTGCAAAATGTAGGTTCCTCGCCGAATAACTACAGCTCCACAGGCAAGTATCGTTCTCTACCTCATGAAAGGACATCCACCATTAACCTGATCTATTAGGCTGGTTTGAAATGCAACAAGAAGGCCTGCACCACATGTTAGACAGAATGAGTGCAGACTAAGTGATGGTGTTTTTTCATATGCACTGAACTACGAGCACGCTGCATGTGCACAAATTCTAGTGTAGCCGCTTCACCTTGCCTGTCATCCTCAACTATGGAGACGAGTCTATGATGTCGGAAATCTGTCTGTACTATCTTTAATGGAGTTCACTTTGCAGGCTGCGCCAACATCCCTTTCATTCAGCATGCAAACCACCGGAGCATTCCAATTTTAAGGCAGCAAAATGTCAGCATATTATAACAGCTCAAGACATCTCCCGGCAGAGGGTGATATTTTGTAACCTTGACTACGCTCTCTATTATTTAAGTGCAGAGGAACAACAAATTAACGTAAACCCCGTTGAGCAAATGTTGCTCCAAAGGATTTATCAGAGGACGAACAAACTACATGATGACGGAAGGTATTACGGCTCCTGAATTTGCAGTTTTATACGTACAACTGTTAATTATCCATTTGACCAGCTTGAATAATTTTCTTTAATAATATTACGATTATAATACGATTACTCTAGATAGATACAAACACCGGAGGTTTAGAGCCAAAGTTTCAGAAGAGTAGGTTTTATTTTGCATTGGATAAGACCCAGTGGATGGCTCACTGAATTGTACATATATGGTACAAATACATTTCTTAATGTTGTAACAAATCCCTATAACGCAATGAGCAGCATCCATTTTTAATTGGAACATGTGTTTCCTAACTGTCCTATTTTTTGTCTAACTACATTGTGCAGTCTCCCTTTAATGATAGACCCTCATTCTGTTAACTGTTACGTACAAGCCTGGGTTCCATTGACGCCAATGTTCTCATCTTTCTTCAGGTTAAAAACATTGAAATCGTAAGAGACTATTATAATCACATAAAGGTTAACTACCATGTTGGCTTTTCCTTTTCCTTTGACCCTTAACGTTCTGGGGGTAATTAGTGCATACATTCTCATCTGCACACGCATCTGTTCGCCAAGGATTCACCCAATACTATGTCTGTCTTCCAGTTATCTCCTCTCTTATTGTCCGTGAACACCATTCAAGTCTGGAATGCTGAAATATTACGAGCACTTGACCACCAAAAGGTATCTATTTCGAACACAAATTCCACCTCAGTACCATTGCTCCTCAGCTATCTGTGGGCATGCCTAAACTGCTGACCTCACCTTCAGGCCTGGTGGTTCTGGTGGGCCGGGACCTTTGAGCTCTGAACACACAGGAAAAGTGACACAAGGGGGGGAAACGTCTCAAGCCATCACTCCTCTTTGTACAAAAGGCCACATTCACTACATACACACAGTCGCTAGAGTCCTCGAACCAACATCCCTTACCCCCCGTAAACCTTCCTGCTGTGACATTTGAAGGCCGGAGGCCTGGGGGGAGAGGTGGATTGGAGGGGTGCAGAGGAGGAGAGGTTGGGTCGGGTCGGGAGCGCGCGTCAACAACACCTCAGAGCTCAGTCTGCATGCTTAATGCCTTCTCGCACCACTGACTCTGACAGGCTGCCGACTACAAGCTGTTGATACGGCGTGTAGCCATTTCTCTTCCCTCCTTCCTCATGGGTTCCATGCCATCTTGTTTGGTATCTGTTCTGTCGTTGACTTCTTAATCTTCGCTAACTCTCTACTATCCTGAAACAGCATCTGCTCATTTGACCCTAGATACTTTGGAGGATCTGAGGGACTTTGATTGGTTCATTAAATACAGTAGGCATCCACCTGTAGTCCTTCCTCTTCAATAGGCCCATGTGCTTTGGAACGTATCTAATATCCTCTGAGTACCTGTCACTAGGGAGTAGGAATGACGGGCCTGTACACATTTCATTCATTGCATCAGTCACTCTACTTCCCCAGTCAATAGTATTACAAAACGCTTAACAAGGCATCAATTTTTGTACGGTGACATACTCATCTTTTAAGGATATGAATGATTATCACACTTGCAAAACCGTTTCATTTGTCTTCTTTTTCCATAAACCAAACTAGTGCTGATAGTTTTACCTTTACATTTGGTTAGAGTGTTTTTCTCTTCCTGGACTGGATCTTTTTTTCAAAGATGCAACCATACAAAAAACTGTTTTGTTGATAGAAAGGAATTCTGGACATTGTTTGATTTGGTTATTGATGTATTGTGGTGTAGACACAATAACAGTGGCATTTTCAATTAGGACATGCACACATAACATTTATTGCTGTTGTCAGGCTTAACCTTTGATGCCACATCCACAGACACAAGAGTTGTTTTCTAAAGACAGGGGAAAGAAGATCTTTGCAGCTAATACAGACCTTTGTGTCAGCACCTCCCTCTCCCCTACAATGCCCTATATCATGCCTCAGCTCTGGATGGCCAATGAACAAGACACTGCAGGTGAAGGCTACAGTGTCTCCTGAAGTCACAGATACACACACACACACACACACACACACACACACACACACACACACACACACACACACACAATGATTCCATTGTCGAGACGCAGGTGCAGGTGAATCAATGGTTTTAATAAACCGATCTCCATGTATACACAAAAACGTCTGGACTAATAAATTAGAAACATAAACGGCTGCCGTACAACTTCGCCAAAGACCTAAGATGCAATAAGTAAGCTCAGAGCAATGCTACCTGCAGCACAGCACCCTGGGCCTTGCCAATACACACAAAACAATTAACCTACGGGTCCATAATGAATAATGAAGTGACGCTAATCTTTGGAGAGAGAGCGTGGGTGAGAAGGGTCCCACTAAGCGTGGGCTCGGAGCGGCAGGGCAGACGCAGTCTCAGGTCTCTTATAGAGTCAAACCCGAGCCGCTGGAAGCTCAATATGTGCCACACTCTGACGCAGCTCAGCTTGTATCTTTTGGCTCCTGATAGTTTGCCGTGTCTTGACGAGCTGACTCCCGGATCTCATCAGCATGCACACATTGATGTCTTAGACATCTGTCTGTCCCCAGACCCTACAGGGACAATGGACAAGTGTTTTTCTGCACAAACTCAGCCTGAAGCAGGACCCAGGCCCATTCGGTTTATTCTAACAGTGGGTCCAAAGTCATCTTCCAGGTTTCTGATTAGTCCTCTACGCCTTACCAATGGACTGGGGATAACAACCGGAGATCAAGTTCACACCCAGCTCCTCCATTCCAAATGCAACTCCATTGGCGTCAATGTCCTTGATGACCTGCCACTAGCAAAACATGTGTCCAAATGAACAGGTGTACGTTAACCCTTTCATAAATACATTTTGAAAATTCCAATTGTCCCATCAGTGAGACATTTTTAAACGTATAATAAATTGGCTTTAGAAGGTAATTTTCCATTTGCTTTGTAAATCAACAAGGCTACTCATCAACAATAGGCAAAATTGTCACTTGGGTATCCACAGAAATACCCACTTGGAACAACGCAAGTTAGTGATGAAACAGATACATAAGCCAGAAGAAGAAGTAAAGAGTGCTAAAACTGTCTCCAACCAAACAGGGGAAATGGGTGAACTGGGAAAGTGTAGAACAGAGGACAATTATCTGGAAGGATTTGGAATGGATTAACGTCATTATATCAACAACCAAACATTATATCAACAACCAATCTACTTAGGGAGTTAGGGATCAAAGATTTGCACTAGACCATGAAAGCTAAATCAGATATAGCAGAAAGAAGAATCCTATATGGGCACAAGAGTAAAGAACCTCATGCTGAAAAGCCAATAAGTAGTTACATTTTAGGACAAAGGTATAAAAGGTCAGTCTTTCCTGCAGAGCATCATTTATCATGCCTGCAGGAACAAAATTGGGAAAGAAAAACTTCAATTCAGGTATTAAATATTCCATCAAAGTCAGAAATTGCTTACAGGCATAATAAATTGGGATAATAAGAATATCCTCTGATCATCAAATATTAAGCTTGCAGTAACAGAGTAGGGAAAGAATCTACTTTTATCAACAAGTGGTACGTTTCCCTGCTCACTCGGCATTGAAAGCCTGCAGGAATAGGATTTAGAAAAAAGTATGGGGGTCTCTCTCAGTTTAATAAACTATTATCTAATATAACTAATGTCTGCCAGTGCCGAGAGCGGATATAGAGGGGGGTGGCTCTGAAAGGTCATTGCTCACCATTGAGCCTTCTGGAGGTGTGGTGGCCTCAAATGAACGAAACATCTAAGAGCTTGAAACTTGAAAAGCCTGATGACATACACGCTCTCAACCAATGTCCATCCTAAAATATTGTCCTTTTTTTTGTTTGGTATGATGCATATGATAAGACCACATCCTGTGTATATTCAAACGGGTTTATTGATAGTCTATTGAAATTAGGTTAAGAGATGCTCAGCACCTTATGCTATCATTGTATTTGGAGAGCTACCTTAGTACAATAAATTATGTGAATGGAAGTTAACATGTTGAAATGTATTGTTACATTTATGTTTTTTACACATGTTTGTGCTTTTCTGGAATATTGTTTAGAACTGATTACTGACGACTTGACACGAATAACATAAAGTTGATGCGTTTGTGTGGCCATAGGCCTATTAATGTTGCAATCTGAAGCCGGGCTAATACTACTGCAAATGTAACATATAAAATAAAGGGCTTATGCGGGGTAGATACAGTGAAATTAATATGTAAAGTTTATTAAATAATCTACATTATTGTGGGAAAACAGACCAGTTGCTGATTGTTTCGTAGATCGTAAAAAGAAATTCTAAGGTTGCATTCAAATTTTATTGATGGAATTTTACCGCCCAGGGTCCAGCAATGAAACATTGTGACAGTACTTGCTAAAGGGTTAATCCCTTAAGAACAAAGGTTCACTGAGGAGGACAGCAGGACAGAATGGATACCTGCTCAAGTGCTTTTTGTATCTCCGCGGTTATATTCGTGATCACCTTTTTAAATACGGTCTACTACACAATGAGTACATACTGCATATTGACTACTTTACCCGAAATCTAGGAAACTATGTTTTTATAAAGATAATCTTATATTGTTAGCAGCGCATTGTAATAGTGTCAATGCCAGACAGAAGTTGCCAAATTACATTTTGGGGTACGAAGCTTCATCTAGTAACCACTCTCGGGTAGTCAACGTGTCCTAAAACATAATATGTAATCTGGCACCTTTTTCCTTGCTCAATTTCGCATACTTTGTACCGTTGACATTCTGCTCAATTTTTTGTCAAATATACTGCTTGCATAGTAGGTAATATTGAATGTGACTTGTCTTTTCCCCACAAGACCAGTGCCAGGATGCGGGCAGGTTGAACGGGAGTGCTCCATTTGGTGGACGCTGGATCGGAAATCCACCTTGGTGTTGTTCAACCCTGGGCAGTAAGTCATTAAAGAGGAACTTAAAGCAGGAGAGGCACAATGCCAATATTGCTTGACGGGGGTTCAGGTGATTAATAACTGCCAAATAACTGAAATCCTCAATGAAACGATAGACAGGAGCTATCCCCATCTCCTTGAAAGTTCTACATGGCTTCCACCCTCTGTTGTTCCACTCTCACCTCAACTAGTCCCAGTAGCTGACAGAGACCGTTGTCCAACCGGCGTTGCGGGACAGTGCGTACACGACGAGCATGATTTTTCATAGTGACAGTAGATCAGTTTGAAGTTGCTCCAGAGATCCAGTGAGGGTAGTGATGCTCGACTGACCAGTAGTTTAAGCAAGGTTGCTAGCCCTTTACCTTTGTAGGAACAAAGAAGAACTCAGCTGACGTGGTGAAATGGAGGGTTGGAGGAACCCCTGGGAGAGCTCCTCCTGGATGTACTCCTCCACAGATTGAGACTCGGCCAAGCCGGATACATTCAGTTATCTTCTAGAAGAAGATCTCCACTAAGTCCTGAAAAACCTCTGGAAAATTTGTCTTAGATGACACAGAGGGACTCTCCACCAAGTTTGATTCGCACAAGGAAAGGTGGGTATTCTGGCAACACGCTCCCCAAACAATAATCTCTGGGGTGGACCAGGAGATGTTGGGGTCGTGAAGCTGTAGCCATGGCAAGCTAAGCATCACCTTGTGTATAGTAGACTGGACTATCAAGAAGTGATTCTCTCTCGATACTATGAACCCATAGAGATTATGACATGCTCTGTGACATATGTGACCTAACCATTGTCCATAGGACATCCAACATGCGTGTGGATGGAGATCAGAACAGGAAGGGGTGAATGGTGAGCGGCCCATGGTTTGCGAAATCCTTATCCACAGGGAACATTCACACCGGCACACCACAACCTTGAACTGAGACAAGGGCTTTGTTATAAGACTCACTGCTGGAGTCATTGCTCTTCCATCTAGTGTGCGACCAGTCAAAAGAGAAATGGCAAAAATGAGGAGCAAAGTACAGGAAGCATTGCAAGAGGGCAATGCGCTCTGTACTGCCATTTGTGGAATTACCATCAAAGCGGTCTGGGAAAATCAAGGGTGATGTAGTGAGATGCTGAGATGGTTGAGAGGAGGAAGCTGGGATATTCTGGCCACTACATGCATCTGAGTACACTCGATGAACATGTGGGGAGCCTCTTTCATTGGAAATCTGAAATGATCCAGTTGGACGTGGTGCTCATCAATTAGACAGCCTTGTTCGCAGATGGCTTGGTGCAGCTTCCGTTCATCAGCTGCTTCTCCGGCTGAGGTAGTATTCTGTAATGATTCTAATGTCGAGACGCAGGTGCAGGTGAATCAGTGGTTTTAATAAAACAATCTCCAGGCATACACCATAATAACTTAACTTATAAAACGATTAACACAAACGACAGCCGTAAACTTCACAAAATATCTAAGACACATCATGTAAGCTCCAAGCAATACTACCTGCTGCACAGCAATCTTGGCCGTGTCTATAAACCCAAATCAATTAACCCAGGTTTCCATAATTGATAATCAGGTGACTCTGATCTTTGGAGAGGGAGCGTGGGTGTGACACACAACCGTACCTAGAATCACTCAACAACCTTTCACATAATCAAACTAAAAAAGACAGTCATCAATGTTTTGTATGACAATGAAGTTAATTCAAATTGGTCAAACCCTAGGCTCTTGCCCTCCTTTCCCCTAAAGTCATTTTTTATAAATAAAATGAAAACAATAAAACACTTGGGATACAACAGTCTAAATCTAGATCAAGCTTAAAGATGAAACATCTTGCATTTGAATGTAGGCATTAAATTGGCAAACCATAAAAGGAGTCTTGCTCACCATTACAGTGCCAGTTTGATTTAAATCCTAGGGAGGGTTTGCTACTACAGATGTGAGAAGAATAGGGGATGAGTGCATTAAGTAGGAGAAAAGGGGAAGCATCCTATTGCAATCCCAGAACCATGCTAAGGAACGATGTGCCAGTATGTCAGTGGAATGACACTTAAATTAAAGCTTTCGGTTTAGCAAAGGAGGCTAAAAGCAACAGTAGTTCCCTGTTTGTACAGGAATGTCTGTCAATTGGAAATGTCCTGCTGTGCTGAGATAATATGGCCATTCCCCCATTTGGTCGTCCCCTTCCCCTCCAAAGTCTGGCAAATTCCAAGAGGAACCAACGTCTCCAATGTTTCATTTGCTCAAGGGAATGTTTTAATTCAGCGCACAAGGTTTGTGTACATTTTTTGCTTGGTTGTATTTTCCCCGCTCCACAACTTACAAATTGTTTGTATTCTTTTTTACCCATATTATAAAACTGGAAGCTACTGGCAGACAAAGGGTTTTTAGACATTAGAAGAGACATCGCACAGGTAAGCTTAATTAGTACATGGTGACGGCCACACTGCCGCACTCCTATTCAGTCTAAAAAAATTGTGAACTAAAAATGACATTGCAGTCATCCAACATTGACATCTTGATACAGTTTGGTTTACGATAAAACTGTTGATAAATGCAGTATTCCTTCATGCAGATATTGGTCCTTCAGAAACGACAGGTGCTCCCCTGGTCCACAAATCAGCAACGCCACACATTAGATGAAGTGTGCTTCTAGGTCATTCCAGCACACGGCTCTCCGAACTCCAACCGTTTAAGGGGTATGATGTATTCTGCTTAAGGGTACGATGTATTCAATATCATCGGCCAAAACCTCTTCCTAACCGCACTGTTGTTTGCCAAAGGGTTTGTGTTAGGGTTCGGTAAGTTCCATGAGATCCCTCTTTTGTGTTTCAGGGAGCGGCTCCAGAATTAAAAATTGGCCAGTTTAAAAAACCACTGCATGCAAGGCGAAGCAGCATCATGTCACTTCCTATTTGTAATTTTCCAGTCTATCCCAGTCAAGTAGATACAAGCCCACACGTGTTGGTTCAGTCAAGAGTAGACTTTTCTCAGCTGTTGGAGAAGAAACGAGTCTAACACACAGGGACAGGAAGAACGACAATAGCTCCTGTCTCAACTACGTGAAGTAGAGCAGTGACATAAACATCAACGTTGTACCTGGGCCAGTTCTGCCCTCCACCTGGATTTCAACCATGCCTTTGAAATAGCAGACGCAAAGAGGGTCCAATGGTCTCTTGCTGCCAGAACAGATGGACATTGGATCTACTTTCTGTGCAACCTCAAGCTAAATGACCCGCCTCCCCCCCTTGCCTTCATATACATCCTTTTTTCCCTGTTCTACCCGTCCTTGGTTTTTCGACCATGTTGCCACTCACCATGTTGAAAATAACGTCAGCATGTGTAGCTATTTTCAATTAGGATTTTTCTCTTTTTGCATTTCAACTTTGACGAACCCCTAAGAACAACCCAAAAAAAAAAAAAAAACATACGAGAACAACAACAAACAAGTTCAAGACACGTTTGTTTAATTCTTTTTTTTTCTCATGTCCTTTGCTTCTGTGTTTAAACTCCCTGATATGATGCAGCCTCCCTGGTCTGGTGTGTGTGTGTGTGTGTGTGTGTGTGTGTGTGTGTGTGTGTGTGTGTGTGTGTGTGTGTGTGTGTGTGTGTGTGT
>JAVQJS010014112.1:0-17618 GCA_036024795.1 Galaxias rostratus | reverse complement strand
CAGGAGGATCTGGAAAGCGTTGCTGGGGATAGGGACGGCTGGAACACCCTGCTGAGCCTGCTGCCACCGCGACCCGGCCCCGGATAAGCGGCGGATAATGGATGGATGGATGGATGGATATCCATAATCCAACAAGATACATTTTGATGTCTATATTTACTTATTACCTGTCTAAATCTCCTTATTACCTTCCCCTTGCACAATGGTTAACACCATGCACATCTAGAATAAGCAAAAATGTTGCCAAACAGTAGAAAAACTGATGTTCTGATGATCTACTGAAACTAAAATTTAAAAACTACTGATCTACTGAAACTAATATCAAAGGATTATCTGAAGTGTGCCTTCAACACCTTTTGGTTTTCAGTACCAGTAGGTGCTGAAGGCACACTAGAGATAATCTAACACTACAGATAAGTGTTGTTCCACTTAGTTTTCCACGTTTGCCCACTAATTAATAAAATGTTCCAAATTTTAAAACCAGATATGTGTCTAATCTGTTACTTACTTACGTACTTACATACTTAATTTAATTAAAAAAATGTCATAGACTAGGTTTTCGTTTATGTTCTTCTAAATAGTATATGAAGTTCAGATAAGTGATGTAATATTAACACATCACATACGATTTAGAATTTCAAACTTCATATTTAGCTATTTGTGTAACTTTGTGACTGAGGCTGGAAATGGTTAAAGACGGCCCAAGTAAAAACAGACCCACATTGCTCCATGGGAATCTACCACACTATAACAAAAACAATACCGTGTAAAAAAAAGATTTGCATGCTCCCATGAAAACGATACTAAACATTTACACTCACTTTCAACGTTTGTTAGTCTACTTTTCAGACTATTCAACAGCAAAAATATCCCTTTGTGGCAAAGTGAGCTTTCATTTTCAGTTAAAGCCTTACATTTTTGTGGATGGAATACCTTTAAAAGTTTTTATTATTTTATTGATGGATTTCTCGTTCTGTGTTTACAATTTTACGTTTTTCCTACCTAGATTAATTATCTGTAAATTCACGTCATTCGTTGCTATGGGTAAAATGCTTTGTATAATAAAGTAGGCCACGCCCTCAACAGTTTCCGGTAATGTCAGCTGTCACCAAATCTAAACAAGTGTTACTTAGCAAACGTAGCATCTACAACTCTAAAGGTAACGGTAAACCAGCCATCTTACAGTCATAAGACAGTTATATATCTAGTTAAAAAACATTAATATAGACATTAGTATGCCATTTTTAGAATATTTACTGATGTTTTACTTTGTTGGTTTGTTTGACAACGAAGATAGAACTACCTGGTTAAAGAGCTAGATAATATTAGCTGGCTAGCTTTGTTATGCTAACAACAACTAGCTAACCAACTGGCGAACGATCGTTTTCATCCCAGCTCTCAAAATAAACTTGCAATGCCGATACCTACAACGCATTCCACTGGTATCTCTAGGTAGATGACTCTCCTAACCAATATGTTGTGTCAACCAAGTAGCTACATAGTATGTTAAAGACCCAACGTTGGCCATTGAATGTGGTCGAGCATAACGCAGCTAGTTACGTTAGCTGACGTTACATTTCCTCGCTCGTTAGTGTATAGATTGCTGTCGCCATGTGTACTTAAAGTCGTTACAGTTTGTTTCTTTATGCTTTGCCATAGGACACCGTTTTTTTCCCGGGATGTAAGGAGCACACGAATACTGAGATTTGCACTATTAGAGATCCACTAGGCAAGGACTAGCTAGCTGGCGAGTGTGCAAAGGTGAAGATCAAGATGCCTGCGGTTTCTGCTGGAGTCAAAGACCTGTACCTTTCAACATCCTTGGCCGACCTCAACAAGAAAGCTGAGATCAAACCCGACAAGATAAGCACTAAAAGGTATCACAATTTCGATGTGTCTAATATCTCATGGCAGTTGCAGATCAAGATCACAATTAATTTAAAAACTGTAAAAAGTGAGTTAGTACTCATTTGGCATTGTGTTATTGTTTTAAAGCTATGTCCAGAGTGCCTGTAAAATATTTAAGGCTGCGGAGGAGTGTCGCCTTGACAGAGATGAAGAGAAGGCATATGTTCTGTACATGAAATATCTAACAGTGTATGACCTTATCAAGAAAAGACCTGACTTCAAGCAACAGCAGGTAAAGAAGACATCTTAATAACAAACATTTAACAGATTTTTGCTAAATGTAACGACACATAGTGTCAGGAAGTATAAGTATAGGAAGTATAATCCATCCAATTGTCTTACTACGTATTTTGATCATTTATGATGTGCTCTGAAACTTTTGGTTAAATAATTCCTTGGTTTGATTAGTACCTTGCTGGCTAAATTTTTCTCCCCACGCCCAAAGGACTTTTTCCTGTCATTGCTCGGGCCCAACAGCTTTAAAAAAGCCATTGAAGAAGCTGAGAGGCTGTCTGAAAGCCTTAAACTCAGGTTTGGAGCAGTTTCTTCTCGTTTGTGGTATTTGAACAGTTTGTTCGTATAATTTTGATGATCCACTGGTCATTATCACATTTATACCATTTGTTGAAGAATAGAGTTGTTGAATGTATTTAAAAATGATAATAAAAGTGTATTAGCTATGATCTGAGATTTTTGAATACGGTCCTCTATCTACACTGTATAAATGTCACTTCAGAGAGTAGCTTATGTAAAAGTTATTGTTCTCTGAAGTATTTACTATGCATACTTCTTTAAACAGGTACGAAGAAGTTGAAGTTCGCAAAAAGCTTGAGGATAAAGAAAGACAGGATGAGAAGAAAAGGAGGGAAGAGAAAACAGAGAAAGGACCATCAGAGATCAAGAATGAAAACAAGAAGGTTAATTAGACAATAATCCCCTCCTAATTTTCAAAGGATAGTAGAAAATAAACTGACCACAACGATCCCTTTTAGCTCATAACTTCTTATAGGCTAACCTACTGGCGAACCTTGTCTTTTACATTTATTTTGATGTAAAAATGATATTGTTTTATTAATCTATTTTAATTATGTATTGTTTGCTCTTTATTCGTATGCTTGTGTCAGGTAAATGGACAGAAAAAAGAGTTAAAGAAAGTACCATCCAAAGGTATAAATTACAAAATGTAACGGCTGATGTCTGCAATGTTCCATATTAGACCACTTTCACTGGCCATAACCTAATATATTATGATAATAAGCACTCGATAAAATAACTTAATTGTCAGTTTCTGTGTAATGTTAAACTTGCTTCTTTCCTTTCCCAGTATCAGTGCCAGCAGGAGGGATCACAGCAGAACAGCTGTTCCACATGATGAAAGACCAGGCTATGACCATCATAGTCATGGATGCCCGTTGCCATAAAGATTTTGAAGACTCATGCATCCAAGTCCCAGGACAGACTTGCATCAGTGTACCAGAAGAGGCAGTCAGCCCCGGGTAAGGGTAGCCTTTTAAATTATCAGGGCAATTGGGGTTATGGAAAAGATGGTAGCTGATTTAGGAGGCTAAAAGATACAGATATAATGTATTAATCTGGTTTCAATAGTTTTAACTCCACTTGAAATGTTATTTTGAATGACTGTGAACCAGGTAATATGGTAGTTGACTGAGGAGGCTAGAAGATGCAGATAAAATGTATTCATCTGGTTTGACTTGTTTTAAGTCCACTTTAATTGAATTCAATGTGCATCACCACAATCCTATGCACATATTCATCACACACCTGCACTCAATTTATTTAATATTCCAATTCTCACTGTCTCACTCCATATCCCTAATTTGTACATTTTATGTATATTTTAGTTGATTTTTTTTCTCAATTTTTTTGTATGGATATTTTGGCTCTATTCTGTGTAGTTGCTGCCTGCCATATCATAAGGATTTCTTTGCTCAGAATGACTTTGTGTTATACTTTGCACATAACAAATAAGACACTTTGAACTTTGAAATGCCCTTCAGAATTACTGTGAACCAAATTGAACGGAACCTTCCAGAGGCATCAAGAGAAGTCTGGATTAAGAGAGGGTTTGTAGACTACATCGTCCTGCTGGACTGGTTTAGTTCTGTCACAGACCTCAAACTGGGCACTACCTTGCAGAGCCTTAAAGAGGCCCTTTACAAGGTAACAGTCTTAGCTCAAAATGCAGTCAATTCTATTGTAGTGTATATGAGCATGAGTAGTTATGTGTATGAAATGCATTTCCATTCGTGAGAAAAGTGTGTGGGTGCGTGAGTACATGCCTGTGTGTGTTGATGTATCTCACAGTGGGACAGTACCACCATCCTGCGTAGTGAGCCAATTGTGCTGGAGGGTGGCTATGAAAATTGGCTGCTCTGCTACCCTATGTACACCACGAACGCGAAGGTCCAACCTCCAAGACAACCAACCGTCAGCATCTTTCCTCAACGTTAGTTATCTTATCCCAACTCCACAACTTTTATCCCATAGAGAAGGATTCAGAATGTTTGCAATGATCTTTCCCTTGTCTTGTCATCAAAAGGTTTGGAGCGTAATGTTAAGTAAAGTGGCTCGTCCTTTTGCTTCTGCTATTTTATTCTGGGAGCAGTGAACTTCAGTTACCCTTCACTGGAGGAGCCCAAGCCAGATACCTCCACTCCAGAGCTTGAACCAGAACCCCAAGTCCCACTGCAAGTGAACGGGGGCCCACCAGTGATACAGTCTTACCCTTCCATGGGAACGAATAGGCTTCCAGACAGACTGCCTGACATACCTGACCCAGCCATTAACGTTCCTTCTTACTCTGGGCCTGACCTCACCAAGAAGGTCACTGGCCCAGTTGGTCAGACCCCTGCTGCATCAAAGGCCATCCCCCAGGTAAACACAGCCATCTTTGAAGAAGGGTTTGAGTCGTGTATTCCATCAGTCATAGTGGCTTATGGATGGCTGTAGAATTGTACCAACCTAAATATTTTTGACATTATTGTAGGACATGCTGAATATGTGTTTCTAAAGTACCTTGCAATATTGGCACACTGGTCAGCCGGTGTCAGGATCTTCTTGAACTATACTATTACTATTTAGGGCTAATTATTAGACCTTATTTGATATTTGTCATTCTATCCCTAAAGATTGACCGTACCAAGAAGCCTTCAGTGCAAGTGTCAGATGGTGCTAAACCAATCCGGGACATCCCAGCCAAGGACCAGCTTCCACCCAAGAATGGCCCTTTGATCCCTGACCGCTCGGTTAAACCTCCCTATGACCCTAAGAGCCTTCTGTCGGACGAGCAACAGAGCCAGCTTCCCTCTGAAACAAAACAGGAGCAGGACCAACACACGGATGATAACGCGGAGAATAGGACAAGGGAGGAGGATGAGGAAGAGGACGAGAAGAGCCACCAGGAGCGGAACAGACTAGAGAGACAGACAGCAGAGGATGAGGAGGAGCAGAATGCAGTGGGAGGGGAGAGAGAGAACAGAGGGAAAGATCCAAATTCGGACACACCAACCAAGAGTGCCTCACTGGACTCCCCTGCTCCCAATCGTGCTGTCAGTGACATTAAGGTCAGTGTCATTGTTCTCTGTATTTTCTTCCCTCTGCTGAGGTACCAGGGGGAAATCTCTCATAGATATTCTTATATTACAAAACGGGCATCAGCTGCTAAAAGAGGCAGAGCTTATCCCAAACCGCTTCCCCAAATAGTGTGTTTAAAGAATATGTAAATGTAAAGATATTTGTTAATTAAATATTGGTGGGTGGCGGTTGGGGGGACTCGGCCCCTGTTTTTAAAGGTACATAGGTGATTAAAGGCAACCTTTTACCATGATAGACCCATCTCGTATCCAGACAATGTTGTCAATGCTGCAGCCTATGGAGCAATTGAAAGCCCAATGATTGCAGCTGTTTTGTGTCCTCCAACCTCAGGCTCCCCTGAAGCCTAGTAATGAACTAAAGAACGGCAACCAAAGAGCAAGGATTTTTAAAGATAGAACAGCAGATGACTATGACACACCTAAGGTATATCAACACTCAGCACAGTGGTGTTGATGGAGGCATGTTTTTTTTTTTATTTAATTTTTTTATTTAACATTTTTATTTTATTTGTTAAACAATGCTTAAGTAAATTTCCGCCCAGACCATCATATTCGGATTGCATGTTGCTTGGAAAATTGTGACTCACAAATGGATCCTTGGAGAAGATGCAAAGAACAAAGAACAAGAAATGGCCTTTTACTATGGTTGTCTTCCCAAAGCATCCACAATATAGAGCCCTGTGCCGCAATTTCTTTCTTTCCATAGGCAGTTTGCTTCCCAGTTTTTGTCACATCATTTATGGTGGTAACTTGAAGGTGACGCATGTGTTTCCACAGCGAGAACCCCTGACTAGAGCCAGGAGTGAAGAGATGGGCAGGAGTGTGCCCGGCTTGCCTAATGGATGGATGAAGGTAAGGCTGTCGCTAGGGCATTTGTTGTGGGATCACAAACCAATTTGAACTGTAGGATCTGCTTGTTGTTTGGCATTAGACCCTCCTGTTTTCTATACTGTCCTTCCTCAGTTCCTGGACACGGTTACGGGTACCTACCGGTACTACCACTCCCCCACCAACCGCGTCCATCTCTACCCCCCTGAGGTCAGTGTCCCCCAGACACCCCCATCCACCCCACCCACAGCCAAACCCACCCCTCCGGAGCCTGCTGAGCCGGAGCCACAGCGGGACCGGGAGCAGTCCAAATTGAAGCGCTCCTACTCCTCTCCAGACATCAGCCAGGACCTCCGAGAGGAGGCCCAGAAGAAGGTCGTCGTCCCCACACTTGCAGTCACACCCACAGTCAACAGGGACACCAAGTAAGGGCCTTAGGCAGCACATACATTAGACTCCCATGACAAGTATTCAACCACATTGTGTCTGTATTTTTACCTTTAATGCCCCTTGTTTTTGTTTTTGAATGCAATGCTTGTTTTTCTCCATTAGACCTCCCACTGCTAACGTCTACGCCAAAGTAGAAATCACTCGCCCATCCGCAGCGAAGATCCGCAACCTGAACCCAGTGTTTGGGGGGCTGGGCGCCTCCATCACAGGGCTGCGTAACTTGGGCAACACCTGTTACATGAACTCCATCCTGCAGTGTCTGTGTAACACGCCAGCCATGGGGGATTATTTCAACAAGAACCTCTACCTGGAGGACATCAACAGGTCTGCACCATTACCTCTCACCCCACAGCCCTTAAGAATTCTTCCAGAATGATACCTTAGTGTCTATCCATCCGCTTTGTCTCCCCCAGGGCCAACATCCTGGGCCATAAGGGGGAGGTGGCAGAGGAGTTTGCGGTCATCATGAAGGCGCTGTGGTCGGGCCAGTACAAGTGCATCAGCCCACGGGACTTCAAGATCACCATTGGGAAGATCAACGAGCAGTTCTCTGGCTACCAGCAGCAGGACTCGCAGGAGCTGCTGCTCTTCCTCATGGATGGCCTCCACGAGGATCTCAACAAGGTAGGACACAACGCCCCTGAAAACGCCAGGGGAAGCTTAGAGACATTCCGTGTTTGACGGTCCTCAGAGAGTTCAGCAGGTGAACTCACTTCACAGAACATATCTTACTTGCCTGGATTCTGTTCACTGACTACTCTTAATGCTATGGCTTATTGTCCACATGTATTATCAATCTCTTCTTTCTTTTTACGGGGTTTCATTTTGATGGCAAATTAGAGAGTAAGTAAATTGTTGTGTGCTTGTCCCACTTGAAGCAGTGCCTCTTACTGTTGTGTGTGTAAGAGAGAGCGAGAGAGAGTTTCTTTGTGTGACTGTGCGTTTGTTTGGGTTGTTTGCATTTGTCCAGTTTTACTCTTGTCTTAACCCCTTTGCATGTGGACCCCAAACATGCCTCATTGCCTGTACTGACATATCCTGTACTGGCTTCATCCTCCACATGCTTCACGAAATGGACTGAGGGAGAGAAACAGTCTGAGAAGGAAGTCTATCTTGTCGACAAAACATGAGATTGGTCAATTGCCTTGGCCCACCCCAGTGCCTAGCCATTCTTCGCCCTCGATACTAATTCAACTAGTCTTGGGGTGGCTTAACAATATGGGGAAGGGCTCCACCTAGCTCTCAATACAAAGAGTGCAGCTCCCAGTTCTTGGTGTTAGGAGATTGAGGGGGCTGCACAAAGAAAAGTCCCCCCTCTCCTGTTGGTCGTGTGCCTCATCTCGTACCATTCCCTGTTTTTTGACGTTCGCCATCAGTCCTCCCTGTTTCTCCGAGCTAATTTGTGAACTTTTTGATTAGTGAGGTTGTAACACATGGATTGCCAGAGAAGCGTTGATTTACATTTTAATAGCAAGCAAGTGAAATTGGATCTTCCCTCATGGGAATAACTAAAACCAGTTATACAGTTTGCAAATGCAGAGTAACATGATACACTTTAGCCAAGCAAATACTTGCCTGTTCAGTCCAAGTAATTTATACCTATTAAATGGATACTTTTCACTTTTTAATATAGAATTATAACTTATATATATATATATATATATATGTGAGAACCACTAAAAAGTTGCTTTTTGGTAGTATCCTGAACCTATAGTTAACATAACCACACCAGGCACCACTAGATGCATTCTGAGGAATGGTGTAACCTGTAGTTGGGTTCTACATTGATGCGTTGCATTCCCCTCCCTGTCAGGCTGATAATCGCAAGCGGTACAAGGAGGAGGACAACGACCACCTGGAGGACCAGAGGGCAGCAGACCTGGCCTGGAGCAAACACAAGCTGCTCAATGAGTCCATCATAGTGGCTCTGTTTCAGGGACAGTTTAAGTCCACCGTGCAGTGTCTCACCTGCCATTACAAGTCGCGGACCTTCGAGACCTTCATGTACCTCTCCCTCCCCCTGGCTTCCTCCAACAAGTGCACCCTACAGGTGAGCCACCACTGGGCACGTCGGCTGCTGGAGAGACCTTTCAGGATGGCACTGTATCCTCATGAAGATTTTTTGAATACAATTGTAATACAGTATCTTTTAAATTGTATTTGTGATGCAATTTTTTCTAATGGTACTCTATACTCTGTAAGTGATGGTAATATGAAAATGGTATAAAGTTTGGTCAAGGTCAGTTTCATTTAAAGTGACGATCATTTCATGAATTAATAACGCAAGTTAACATAACACATCTACTTAACGAGTAAATGAGCAACGAGATCAGTGAAAGGGTTGATCATGTGTAACCCTGTGTCACAGGACTGTCTGAGGCTGTTCTCCAAGGAGGAGAAGCTGACGGACAACAATAAGTTTTACTGTCGACGCTGCAAAGTCCATCGCGACTCCACTAAGAAACTGGAGATCTGGAAAGTTCCTCCCATCCTCATGGTGCACCTGAAACGGTATGTGCATCTCGGGGTGTGACTGCTTGTGATGGCCGAGATGTTAACATAGTGAACCTTTCAACCATCAATCCTTGTGTCGTTATGTGTCCCTTTGTTAAGAGAGTCCCTATGTTCTCCTCAATCTTGTGCTTGGCAGCTTCTCCTATGAGGGTCGATGGAAGCAGAAGTTGCAGACTTCGGTAGACTTTCCTCTCGAGAGTTTGGACCTGAACCAATACGTCATTGGACCTAAGCAGACTATGAAGAGATACAACCTGTATGGAGTGTCTGTAAGTAGCCTCCCGAGTTTCAGAGAGTAGGTGCGATTGCACTGTAAAGTATATGATTATGTATATTGGCGTCATCCAGTATTCTTTAGCCTAAATCTTTTCAAGTACCAGGCTTTTTTGTTTTACCTTGTTGATCTTCATCTCAGTCTATTAGGGTGGTTGAATTAGAGCCTAGCTAACTCGCGTTCTGTCATGTCGGTCTTACCAGAACCACTATGGGGGTTTAGATGGCGGTCACTACACGGCCTACTGCAAGAACATCCTCAAGCAACGCTGGTTCAAGTTTGATGACCACGAGGTGTCGGACATCTCCACCTCCTCCGTCAAGTCTTCGGCGGCCTACATCTTGTTTTACTCGGCGCTGTGAGAGCACCAGGAGCTGCAGGAATGCGAGAGGACAGTACACTGGAGCAGCGCTGCTAGAGGCCTAAGGCTATTGCCTGCTTTCTCACTGTTCATTTGGGATGCAGACGGGTGACGTACTAGCCGTGCAGTTAGTTCAGAGAGTGTTTTGATTGAGATCGAGTCCGCCTATGGAGGGAGGGATAGGGAGGCAGGCAGTCTCTGCCAGCATTATCTCAGCTGCTTGATGACTCCATATCTGTTTTAGTACAGTTGGCTATTTATATTCCTGACAGAATAGAGAGGAGAGGAACTACCTTTAATTAATACATTAAGATACGCTCTGGTGCAAGACTTTAATGCATAGTATGCCTACTAATACTACCGCTACTATTACTCAGATTTAGAAACCGTTATAGTGGTGTTGTAGTGCTGACTGTTGAAATGCTCAGTTATCATTCTTCAATTTCAGTCAATGAAGAAGGCCTTTTTGCAAAACATTTGTTTAGTTTTCCTGCATTGTCAATACACTAGAAAGGATTTTGATGGTGGGTGAAAATACCAACTGCTGATCTGGCACATTCACAGTGTACATAGTGCTGGGAGGTGGCTGGTTCATTGAGAAGTGACCAAATGTTCTTAGTAAAGCAGCCTCCACGGGAAAGGGGTGGCTAACCATTGGATGTAGTTAGCATTCCCTCTGTCTCACCCCTTATATAGCATTTTACAGTTTTCTTAGTTTGATCATTGGGACACAGGGGCTTTTGGATGTTGTGTCCCACAGTCATCTGAACTGCAGCTTGTTTATATTTCCTACATTCTATAAAAAGTCAATGCAATTGTCCAATATGCAAAAGCTTTCAGTTATTTATATCAAATATTTTTATATTTTACATTTGCTCTGGTCATAGCCTGAGAAGAGTTGCCCTGACTGATATCAATCTCGGGACCTTCCCTTTGTGGATAGATTACGCTGATCCTAAAAACTAGTCCTTTCAATTTTGAACAATCACCGGTTGATTTTGATCACATGTTGACAAGACTTGATAATATTGACATACAATTTTTTTCAGTAGCACCGTCTACATAATTCCCTTCAAAACAAGAAATCGAATTGCATCCTAATTCAGTGTTCCATAGGCCTATGAAATGGAGAATAATTAAAGAGGGAAGTGGGACTGTGTTTTGATCTTTCTTTGAAGTACAACCAACATTGGCAAGAGTGATGCTGACAGACAGGAAGTGACCTTGTTCAGTCTCATAATGTGTAATCAATAACCCGAACTTTTGAGTTAGATAATGATTAGCTGACTGTCCTTGACTGATGCAAGCATATGCCTAGGGTGAAAAAATGAACGTTATTTGAGATCTCAGAATATCTCATTGGGTTTCTTGTTCTCCAGTATATGTTAAAGGATTTAATTTGTATCTTAATGCTCAGTTTTGATTTCTATGAATTCACCTGTATTAACCTCAACTTAATAATAAAAGTGTTTAAATGCTTTAAAAGTAAAAAAAATTGTATTTTTAGATTACTACTCTAAAGTATTTCCTTTCTATGTACATAAAAAGAATGCGTAGCAATACAGTTAAGGGATAGAATAACTGAAGGACTAGAACATGAAGGACTAGAATAACTGGGCTTTCAAGGCTGCATTTCCTCTTTGTTGTATATCTTATGCGAGTTGTACATAGACAGCAATGTATTCATATGGAGCACTTGTTGCTAAAAACCTTTTACTGAGATGTTTTTTAGAATTCAACAGAATATCTTCCTTCTCAGAGTTTATAGTTTTCACAACTTTTTAGAGTATGATCCAGTTCTTATTTTCTGAGAAAACAAGACAACCTTCCACTGAAGAAGGACAGTCCAGAAGTATCTATCAAGTAAGAACTTCTCTGCAGTTTTCCACCGGGATGCTGGGTTGTAGGAAGGTTCCACGGCTGAAGAAAAGGATATAGGCATTGGGAGACTGAACCAAGTAGTCCTGGACCTCACTGACGCTGGCATCATCAAACCGGTACCAGCTACGGAACAAGGTACTGTGGCAAAGTGCTGTGTAGTGACCCATATCCAGATCCCCTGTGTGGTTCTGATAACAGCGTGGTGGAGAGGGGTTAGACGCGTATTGGAAGTAGATGGATTGCTTGAATATTAAATTTATAGGCATGGCAGTTTGTGTGTGTACTCACCACTACAGCATAGAGAGAGTAGCTAGACCGTGCTGCAGAGCAACTGGACAAGAACGGGCTTAGGTCAAGATTCTCCAGGGAGAATAGTACATTGGTTCTTAATTTCCTTTTATTGCTTCCTTGGAAACCAAATCTGTAAGATAAATGTTCAAAAGGAGATTATTGGTAACATTTTAACACGGCATTTTAAAAAAAACGAAGGTATTGGCTCTCTGTTTCAGTTAGTCCTCTTAACACCGGATGAGGATTGTATAGTAGCTACCCACCGTTTGAGGTGCAACACAAGGATCTCTGGAGGTTTGACAAGGGATGTTTGCACTGTTGTATTTCTCCTCACTCCACACTCCCGACACAACATCTGGTCTCCACTAGTGAGAGTACTCTGCTGGAAGAACAAGGACAGACAGTCCTGTGGAGGGCGAGGTTAGGCAAACAAATTAAAGGACAAGCAAAAAAGGGATTACCTAACATGGGCGTTTCTGTGATTGTGTGATCATGCACTAGCCTCAAGGGAGCACTTGAAGACATCGGAAGGAATGGGCAGAGACAGTATGGTGAAGACCTGGTCACTCTGTGCCTGGTGCTCGCAGTGCATGCAAATGGTCACATATTTTAGCTGACCCTCAAACAGATATGTAATGATGGTGGATTCTCCCATAGCGGTTTGATGTCCTTCCTTTGAGGAACAGATCTGGCGTCTTTCACCCTTCCGTTGGTCAAAAAGCCATTGGAGCAAACATAAGCACACATGTCTTCAGCTGCTGTCAGCTGACACAGAGTAAAGTAACACGAGTGTTCATTGGCCATTGTCTCCTTTACCTTTTTTAGGTCGTCATGGAGAGCATTGAGGAGGATGAGCAGAAGCTCCTGCGCATCCTGTTGGGAAAAGTTGTCAAACTGGGAGTGGAGAGAGCCCAGCATGGACCTCACCTCCTCAGGGGCATAAGAGGGGCTCTGGCCAAACCACAGCTCATCCAGCAGCTGCACAAAAACCATTGCCACTGCACTCTCACAACTGACAATGGAAGGGTAGAAGGGGAGTGGCCATTTTGATTTTAGATAGGTAGGTAGTCTTTTTTTACTACATTACAGCATAAAAATTACGAGAGGGAGTACCTTTGTACATACACAGATTTTCTGCGACATATTAACTGAATTATCCCTATTTACATAAAAATAATCCCTAATGGAATAGCTATGACAATGTCATGGGTATTTTTTGTAAATGTCTTAATAGTTGTAATACCCTAACAATGTTCTTTCTAAAAATTTAGGGGAAGATGGAATAACAGAATGAGAAAAAATGGTCATGGCTTTACTTGACCAGCTCTTTGCGTGTGTTCTGACTGAGGAGATATTCCACTAGAGGCACAGTGGAGCACAGACACTGTAGCACAGCGTTCATGTAACAGGAGTTCCCAGAGTTGGTTAGACCACACACACCAGGCCGCCGGCACCCAGAGGAGCTGTTGTCCTCTGTCTCCATCTCGTGATTACAACTGTTATTATCTGACCTGTGAAACCAAAGACAGCACCAAGATGCAGCTCACATTCTATACTCACCTGTACTGCATATTTACAATATTATTTATGAAACGACAGCACTGCACTGCATGAGGTAATTAGCAAAGTAAATACTTTACTGGCTGTTTGATTACGATACTGAAACGATTGCATACCATAACTTTAAGCTTGGAACTTGAGTCTGTTTTGACAAGCTATTCATATTCATGGCAAGTTGGGATGCCAGTGCTCTGGTGAATTCCCTTAGACTGGCCCGCTTGCCTGCCCCCTGAACCTGCAGAGTGTGGAGAACGAAGGTGTTTATGCAGATCAGGTGTAGCGTAGCCCAGAAACCTAGGAGAAATACATCTGTGCTCGGGCCTCTCCACTCTGACACATTCAAGAGCGAAGGTCCAGTCCAGCCCTGAAGATGCGCCACCAGGGGAGAGGAGGAGTCCTTTTGAATCCTATTCTGATGCTGACTTGTTTGAGAAATTGATTCCTTGTTCCTTTGCTTATCCAAGGCAGGCACAAAATGGAGGTTGACCCCGAGAGTACAGAATAGTTGAGTGAGTTTCCCCTCCATCCAAGCTGAGCTATGTAGTTGGACTTGATGCCCATCACCGTGGAAAGGCCTCAGCAGTTGGTCCAGAACCTGTTGGACTACAGGAGTCCTACTGTTCTTCCTTAGATCCTCCGGCCTATACAGGTACATGCCACACACAAAGCCAGAGTTCAGGTCACACACAAGGGCCAGGTAGAGAGGGTTGGAACTCTGCTGAGGTAGGAGAGAATACTTTTTCACAGCCAGGTGCTGACCTGGTCTGAATAAAATCTGGCAGCATTGGGTGAGGCGGTTTTGGAAGGCCCATAGCACTTCCATCTTGTAATTTTCCCCCAACCTGGAGAGAGATGTTAGGGTTATCTGGAAGCTGTTTCTCTCCAGGAAGCTCTGCCATTTGTCCAGATTGGAAACCAGGTCTGGTTCAGAACTAGAGCCTTCTGCTGGAAACAGGCCATTCTGTAAGATTATTGACAACCACGTCAGGGTTTCAGCATACTGCTCCTCTGTGAGTGTCGCATGCTCCCTGCTTTGATTAGGGGTTGGATAGCTGGTTCCTGCTTTGATGTTGTCAGCCCAGTTTCTCAGCTCTTGGATGGTTTCTTTATCCAGCATCTCCAACATAAAATCTTTAGCTGTGTAATGGGCCTTGGAGGTAGGGCCCAGTATTTTCTTCATGAAAGGTTTCCCTTTCTTTGACCTGAACATTTTCGGCAGGCAAATGTTAAGCGCAAGGGCTGCTGTGCCCATCTCGCCCACCGAGTGGCGCTCCTCGGATGTCCAAGCACATTCTCTTACTAACAAAGCTTTGGGCTTCATGTCAAGGTTACCTCAATCTCTTGTCTAAAAAAATCTCATAAGATTTGTATGTACTTCATATAAACCTTCCATTTTGTAGACAGTCAGGTGGCACAACCCTCTGCATTATATGTGTGATGTGAGCTGTTCTCTGGCTCTCTGACCCATACAGGCCACCTGTTGTGGCGGTAAATAACCTGTGCCTAACTGTGAATCTGAAATCTGAAAGTGAAATCTTACCAACAGTGTCTTAGCAACCTGTCAACAATGACACCTTAATGACCAAAGGGTAATTCTGATGTAATGGGGTCTGTTTTTTTATCTTCAAAATTGAAAGGTATTCAATTTGTTATCGTCCTTTCAAGATAAACATTGAATGTTTTTCAGGAAAAGCTGTGTGTCGTTATTTAAACTTAAATAACCTCCAAGCAATACGTGAATTTGTAGATTGTAGAGAACTTTCACAATGTTATTTTGTTGGCACTGTGACATCAAAGCCTTCTATGACTTTTAACTTTGCAATGTTGATTATGATCATTGTTATGCCTTTCAGACAATACGATGCAGAAACCAGGACAGCCAGGCAGCAATTTTGTTCTTTGTATTTCCTCACAAGGAAGAAAAAGAAAAATAAGTTTTCTCTATTTTAAGCAGATTCCAACACAACTAATTTGGAACCAGTAGCACTAGTGAGAAGTGTTAGTCAATCTGTTGCTTTCTGCCATGCATGGGTGAGGGTTTCTTATCACCTTCAAGGGTAGATTTATACATTTCACTTACCATTACATGTATTGATTTAGCAGATGCTTTAATCCAAAACAGCAGGCTCTCTGGGGTCACTAACTTGGGTTCTGAGCACACTAGGTGTTCCCAGGTTGGATTTGAACTCTTGACCAGTCACCAGTCCTTCTCACTGTCCACTAGGCCACCACTAACCGGTTTATAGTTTACAGTTTAGGAAACAGGTTGAACGTGGTCAACAACTTAACAAATGTCCTTAGCTATTATTAGTATTAATATTATTTTTATTATTATTGTTATTATTCATAACAGTAATAATAAAAATAACTACAATAATAATAATTATCATTATTATTATGGCCAAATAATTATTTTTATTTTTGTTACTATGGGGCGGCACTATGGCACAGTGGTTGGCACTGTTGCTCAAAGTAAGAAGGTTGATCCCCACCTGAGGGTCTGTCTGTGTGGAGTTTGCATGTTATCCCAGTGTTAGCGTTGGTTTCCGGGTACTCCGGTATCCTCCCACAGTCCAAAACATGCAGGTTCATTGTGACTCTAAATTGTCCATAGGTATGAATGTGTGTGTGTGTGTGTGTGTGTGTGTGTGTGAGTTGTTGTGTGTCTATGTGTTAGCGATGGACTGGCAATCTGTCCAGGGTGTACCCCGCCTCTCGCCCAAAGTTCTGGTACCCCCCCCCCCCCCCCCACTGCAACCGTGCATAGGATAAGCGGTTCTGATAATGGATGGATGGATTATTGTTATTATGACTATATAGTATTGTTATTTTATCAACTAATAACAATAATGATAATAATAATACATAAAACAATTATCAGACGACGGTACACGTAAAATTAGTAATACAAAGAATACACAGTGACAGTTGAACAAGATAGCAAGTTGACAAAAGCATTCCTTTTAATGTTAGTGAGATTTGATTTTATGAACAGGACATACACAGGTTTAGTTTGGTAATGGAAAAGTAAAATTAATCTGGAAACGGAAAGATAATATAAGGTTCAGATTGATGTTAACTCTCTCTGTTCAAGCTTATTCAGCTCAAAATCTGCATGAATGCCTACATTACAACCCGCTAGTGAGTCTAGAAATGAATGACAACATACTGATAGATTTCAATTCCGAGAAAATCAGTCAGTTGCATTATACAAGCGTCTGAGTTGAGAAAAACAATTTTAGTAGCTAGTGTTGCAATCTATAAAGGCAAGGACATTGGGTGCCTGGTGAATTGTTGCTATTGATGCCAAATTACATGATGAGCCTGTGTGAAGAGCAACATATTCAAAAAAATGTGGGAGGCCAGAACAAAGAACACTACAGTGGCCAAAATAATAGGCACCAGTGAAACCAGTAAGCTTTTTCTGTCCGACCTCACTCACTGACACCTGCTCGTTCACTGTCATTCATACTCTGAAAGCAGGTGTGTCAAGACAATGAATAGTTTATCACACAAAGAAACCCATAGAACTTCCCAACAAAGAAGTTAAGAAAGTGGTTGCGTTTATTAACAGTAGTAAACACTTTAATGTAATTACTGCAGAACTCTGATGGTGAAATCCAGACCACAAGTGGTTGAACATTCTGTCTCCCACACGATGACACCCTGTTCTTATGTTCAGGATCAGAAGCGTGACATGTCCCAGAAGGAAAGATATGTTTATTATGGTACTCTCGGATCTAGCTTATATAAGTTCACATGCATTTTAATACTAACAAGGTAAGAGAAGTCTGATTGAAAACACTGTAGTTGCAATTTCCATCCATCCATCCATCCATTGTCAGAACCGCTTATCCTATGCAGGGTCGCGGGGGGGCTGGAGCCTATCCCAGCTGACTTAGGGCGAGAGGCAGGGTACACCCTGGACAGATCGCCA
>JAVQJS010014071.1:0-11310 GCA_036024795.1 Galaxias rostratus | reverse complement strand
TTATCTTTCTTTCTCTCTCTCTCTCTCTCTCTCTCTCTCTCTCTCTCTCTCTCTCTCTCTCTCTCTCTCTCTCTCTCTCTCTCTATGTCTCTCTCTCTCCCTCTGTGTCTCTCTCTCTCCCTCCAGCTCTGTCCCCCCTAGCGTGTCTGCTGATAGTCCCACACTACTGCGAGGCCTCCTCTACACTAAGAGCCCCTCAGCCCCTGTTCCCCCTCTGGAGTGAAGCCGTTGCTCGCTCTCTGGAACTCGCGGTCGCACCGACCTTCCTCTTCCTCCTCCTCTGTCTCCTCGGCACCCCAAGTACAGGGGGCAGATCAGAGGTTTGGGTGCAGAGTGCGGCCGGCAGAGCAGACCTGATGGTATCGGAGAGCAGACCCGACACGATCAAGGGATTGAACGGAGGAGAGGCTGAACACGTCAGTCAAGTAGTTAGTCAATGAGGGGGGAGGGGGGCGACTCACAGAGAGAGATCCACTCTCCTCCCCCTCCCACCACGTCTAACAGAACGCAGGCCGATAACCGTCGACTGCCCGCTAACATCATCACCCCCCCGCCGAGCCCCATAGCCCCCTGACCCGCTCACAGCTCCCTCACCCCCCCGCCGCGCCACCCCCTCCCTGTCCGGGGAGAAGGTGCTGCTCAGAGTCTGAGTGTCCCGGGCCTGGGTTTATGTTTAACGGGGCACCTTGACTGGTGTTCCTTCATTTAGCTCCCGTTGGCACCATCAAGTACCTACCACACGGCGCACTTCAAGAAGACTTTATCCACTCACTCGTTTGTGTGCGTGTGGGTGTGTGTGTGTGATTCTCCAGGCCCGTTCAGCAGCAGCGTCAGCAGTGAGTTGGCCCTGGAGCAGGTGGCTCTGCTGCGAGCCCAGCTGGAGACGCTGAAGGAGGAGGAAGCCGTCATCCGCCACGGCCTGGGAATCTTCAAGATCGACCAGCCACCCTCCAAAGACATCCAGACTCTGGAGAAGGTTTCCCGACACACACACACACACACACACACACACACACACACACACACACACACACACACACACACCTGTGCTGAGTTCTGAGTCATTGAGTTCTGCCATTATGAAAATCCCTGGAGGCTTGGGGAGATATTTCCAAATGAAATGTCCGTGAATATAACGGCGGTGGAACTCGTTTAAAGTTCCGGTCTTGCCCTCGCCGACAGAAAAACAGAGTACGGAATGCGTCGGCAAATTGAACGCGGCCGCTGCCCTGAAAACACTGAAGTGGTACGCGCTCCAAATGAAAACATATATCTATGAGGCGCATTTCCTACAAAGTGGGTTACCCCTGTCCGCCATCTCTGTTGACCTGCTTCTCTGTACCAAGCACAAGGACACGGGCTGCACTCGTCCCTCTTGTTGTTAGCGGCCCATTCTATCGAGCCGCTCGTGCAATGTAGAGGGGGGGTCGTTTGGGGGAGGGGGGGGGCCTTTGTGCTCCCGATGTTTTGGCTGTCCAAGAGCCTTTTTTTTAAAGTGGGTTTTGTTCTGCCAGTGCTTTGTCAAACCCGGCGCTATTTAGTTATTATGATAGACGTATGAATGGTGGTTGAAGGATACCCACATATAGAGACATATTGCGGGGGCTCGTGGGCTCAGCCCTGGCCGTGTATGAGGCTGGATGTCTGGGCCACCGAGGTGTCGCCGGAGCTGCTGCGCTTGTGAATGGTGAAGTGTTTGGCTTGCATGTCCCCTTTGTGTGCGAGTGGGCGCCATACATCTCCCACCGTTACATTGAAGTCGTTGTGCAGACACTTTTCCTCAGTACAACTTTAAGTTTTGTTCCAGGGGCAGTCCCTGAGGGGAGGAGGGCGGTGCTGAGGGTGCTCCTCCACTGGGGTGTGAACCAGGATGACGACGAGGCCCCCACTGCCCGCGTAGTGCCGGTGACCGTACCGGCATGACCCCCCCATGGTGTCAGTGCCACCACCACCCGGCCGTTCTGCAGACGCTGACCGCGTTCCTCCCCCGCTGTCACTTCCCCTTCATCACCTTCTCCCTCCGAAATCACAGTCCATCGCTGCACGGTCACATGCACCGCACCAAGTAACGTTCCGGGTCCGAGACGAAAGCTTTCCATCTGATTCCTGAAAAGCGTGTTTCCTATTGGTCCCCCCCCCCATTCCCAATCACAAGCAGAACGCCACGTCCCCGTCCCGTATCCTGAAGGGATTGACGCGCTCGCCAAGGCCCTTTTCCACGGCCTTCATCTTTAAAGACATAATAACCGCTCGCCGACCCCTGGCAACGCCGCGCATTCCTCTCTCCAACCCACACGTGTTCGGCCTTAGCGACGGCCATATCGACGTCCTCTCTCCAAACGCTGTGACCGTACCAACTCCCGATGGTTGCAGTGATGTTTGAGGTTCAGATTGGAGGTCACGTCATGGAGCTGCTCAGACACTGCTCTGTGCTGCTTTGCCCCATGTGTCTCTCGGCAGCGTTGCATGTTGGGAACATGGCTCTCGTGTCTCAAGTGATATTTCTCCGGTTTCTACAGTCTATGTTTTTCCATTACGTGTATTGGTGACTGAAGTGTGTGTGTGTGTGTGTGTGTGTGTGTGTGTGTGTCTGTGTGTGTCTGTGTGTGTGTGTGTGTGTGTGTGTGTGTGTGTGTCACCAGGACCTGGACTCCCTGCAGCAGGTGTGGGAGATCAGCCAGCAGTGGGACGGCCTGTGGTCCGAGTGGAAGGTGGGGCAGTTCGACACGCTGCAGACGGACAGCATGGAGAACGCCGCCCAGGGCCTCTTCAAGAAGCTCCACAAGCTCAGCCGGGACCTCAAGGTCTGCCCGTCCACCAGGGGGAGCTCACACCGTCCCCCTCTGTCCGCTAACACCCTGTCCACCGCTGCCTTTGAATTTGTTTATTAAACCAGTTGTGTTTTACGTGCCGGTATTTTGTCAGCGCCATCGCCGTGGTTGGTCTGCAGTGTCGGGGGATTGGCATGTGGACGTTCCCTACTCACAGTGTGTGTGTGTGTGTGTGTGTGTGTGTGTGTGTGTGTGTGTGTGTGTGTGTGTGTGTGTGTCCTCAGGATAAGCAGTGGGACATTGTCACCTTCTCCAAGAATCGCATTGAGCAGTTCAAGAGGACCATCCCGCTCATCTCGGACCTGAAGAACCCGGCCATCAGGGACAGGTGCCCCTCTCCTCCCCCCGTCTCCCCTCTCCTCCACCCTCTCTGTTCTCTAGGAAGGCTATAGTCTGTCCATCGAACCGAGACAGGGCTTTAGAATAGATTCTTCTGGAACATCTGGTAGAGCGCTAAGCGTGCTAGCTCCTTCATGCACTCAGGGCAGTAAGAATCCCCCCACCCCCCTCCATCCCCAAGGATTTCTGTCGTAGACTCCTACCAAGGTCTCGTCCTCCGTCCAGCTTCTCATCTTCCTCCCTCCATCACTGTCTGGAGCTGACCCTCCCGGCGGACCCTCTAAACCTCCCCGGCCCCTCTCCTCTCACACGGGGAACATCTCAAGCCCTGGCGCCACCAGGAATGCAAAGCCCTCTTCCCTCCTAGTGAAAGCTCTCCCGCCTTCTTTTGGGGGGGAGGGGGCCTGTTTCCGAACAGATGGTACCCCGTCCTGTCCGTTCCCGTTCTGCGTTCAGCCGTTATGGAAGCTGACGTGCCCCCCCCCTTCCACCCCCAGCCCCCCCCCCCCCCAACGGACGTCCTGCTCCGACGCGGAGCCTGGTAAGTCGGGGAAGGGGGGTTGATAATGTCGGGGCTAATCGACGATGATGTAACCCCTTTGAAAGATCCAACGTCTCCCCCCTTCCCCCCCGGGAGGGAAAACGGAGGGAAAATAAACACAGGATTACGTGTGAGAAGCTGCGAAGAGGAAGAGAGAGAAAAAAAACAGAGAAAAATCAAAAGAAATAATGACAAAACGCATTCTTTTCCCCTCTGCTCTGTGCCGGCTACTTTGTGGTTAATGTCAAAGTGCCACCCAGCTACCTGGCTCTCCTCCGCCTCCTCGTCCTCCTCCGTCTCACCGTCCCCAGTCCTCCCTGTGCCAGGCGTCAGTCATGCTAGTCAGGGGGCCCACTGTGCGCGTCCCGCTAGTTGGCCGGAGCGAGCAGACGCGTACATCCAGCCGGCGTCGGTCCAGATATATGTCCAAACGTTAGCCAAAGAGCATCCGTGGAGAGACGGGGAGTGGGCCTTTTTCCCTGCTAACCCCCTTTAGTCGTCCTCTTAAGACCATAAGAGCAGCATTGATATGATGTCGGCAGTCATAATGGACTCCAGAAATGCATTTCCTGACCATAAGAGGAAAGATTTGAGGGAAGTGTAGCAGGCGTACTGTTAGACTGTTAGCTGGGCCGAGCGCTGAGAGGCCAGGGGACTCATTCTGTCATGACCCCCCCCCCTCCCCCATCCCCCTCCAGACACTGGAACCAGATCCGACACGAGGTGCAGCGCTCCTTCGACCAGACCAGCGCCGACTTCACCCTGGAGACCATCGTGGCCCTGGGCCTGGACCAGTACGCCGACAAGATCAGCGAGATCTCCGGGGCGGCCAGCAAGGAGCTCTCCATAGAGCAGGTCAGGGGGGGGGGGGTCTCTGACCTCTGACCTCTGGGACAGCACACAGCCTCGCTCTCTCTCGCTCTCTCTCTCTCTCTCTCTCTCTCTGCACGTCTTCCGTGTCTTCAGGCCAACACAAACACTCTTTCCCACCATTTGTTTCTTTTGCTCCTCGTCTGTATCTCGTGTTCCCGCGTTCCCCCAGCCCGAGCCGACCTTTCTGCGGTCGTCCTCCTCCTCCCTCCCTGGCTCGCTCTGCGCCAGTCGAAGGTCATCCACATTAGTGTTTGTATTTGTTACAGCTGCTTACTCGTTTGACCCCGGGCCATCTCTCAGCGTAGGTACAGTCACCCGAGCCCAGTGTTATACTTACTAGGGGTCAGGAGGTCAGGGGGGATATCCTTTCAGAAACCTAGATCTCTGTGTGTGCGAATGTGTGCGTGTGTGTGTGTGTGCGTGTGTGTTTGTACACTGTGTGTTTGTGTGTGTGAGTGTGTGTTTGTACACTGTGTTTGTGTGTGTGTGTGTGTGTGTGTGTGAGTGTGTGTTTGTACACTATATGTGCGTGCATGTGTGTGAGAGAACGCCCACAGGCTAGCGTTGAGATGATGAATGGCTGCCAGGTGTCGGGAGGGTCAGGGGGAGTGGGCCCGAGGCGGGGACCCTCAGGTAACACAGCCATTATCCCTGCTGGCCCAAGGGGGGGGGGGGCGCAAAGGGTTAAGCAGCTGGGGCTCCTCTGGGTCCAGCCTTTCCTCTCCTTCTCCCTGTCCACCTCCTCCACTGGGGGTGTCAGTCTACGGCAGGCAGGCAGGGAGCAGGATGAAACGGGGTTCGGAGTTTCAATTTCCTCCTGGCCAGCGCTGTGTTCAGCCGAGTGGGAAGGGGGCCGGTGGGGGGTTCTGGGGGTCCGTACGGTGTGTCCCTGGGCCTCCCATCCAGGCAGAGGAGCAGCCCCACGCGCCTGTCACTTTGAGTCGGGCCCCCCGCCCCGTCCCCCCCCCCCCCCCCACTTCTCTCTGAGGTTACGTCAACACAGATTTACTCTGTGAATAGCCCCGGCCTGGGGAGCTGGAGCGTTTCAACCTCTCCGAGCCCCCTCCCCTCCCCAAAGCCCACGGCAGCTCCCTGACATGTCATGATAGAGGGATGAGGGAGAGAGGGAGAGAGACGACGTCACGCGCCGCCCTCATCAGGCTCGTTTCCCGGATGGCTCCGTCTGATGTGCGTGCCGCGGTGCGCTCCGTAGGTGCCAAGATCAATGGCTTAGCCTGTCTCCAGAGCCGCCTGCTGTCATCGCCAGGGAACGTGCCTGGTCGGGATCCAAAGACGGAGAGAGGGGCGGGGGCTCCATCCACCTCTACCCCCCCACTCTCCCTCCCTCTCTTTTTTTGTTCTCACGTTTCTTTTTTCCTTTCCTTTGCCGACGGCGTGTTTCTATGTGTTTTCGGCGCCGCGCTGCAGGGCCTGGAGGGCATCGCCAAGACGTGGGAGCTGACCTGCCTGGACATCACGGCCTACAAGGACAAGGGCCACTTCCGGCTGAGGTGAGCGGGAAGGAGGGGGCGCTCACAAAGGCTCGCGGGGAGGGAGGGCCTTTCAGAGGTCGCAGGCCGTTTAGGGTTCAAGGGCCCGAGAAGACGGCTGACAAGGCGGAGGTGGGAATCAGGTGATCGGTTGGGCCACCACGCCACCCCCACCCTCCCCTGGGCCCGGCTCAGCCCACGGTGTGCATGCTGATGGGGTGAAGCCCGGAGTCACCCGGTGGTGTTTCCCTTAGGATGCAGGCAGAGCGCTGCACTAAGGCCTAGTTTGGTGCTTCACTCCCACAGGGGTAACACAGGGTGAGCTGCGTGATCAGACTTCTGCCAACTTCCTCCACAAACACACACACACACACACACACACATACAGAAGAGTGGGCTCTGGCCAGCGTTTAGTCGGAACACAAAAAAAACATTAATTCTGCTCTAGGGAGCCGTTTAGAAAACATGCCGTCCGAGACATACACGTTATCCACAAATAGACAAGCAGTACATACACACACTCGCCCCCGTGTGTGTGTGTGTGTGTGTGTGTGTGTGTGTGTGTGTGTGTGTGTGTGTGTGTGTGTGTGTGTGTGTGTGTGTGTGTTTTGAAGCCAGGCCTTGGGGCCCACAGAGGACAATTTGCAGGGTAATTCCGTATCAGAAACACGGTCACAGCTCCAAGCGGGGTGCTAACAAGCAAGGACACAGCCCCAGCGTGGGCCCGTTCCGCCCCTGCCCTCCAGCCTCACTCTTCTCCTTAATTGGCCGGTTGTCCTAATTGACTTTGGCTAATTGATGGATTAGATTAAAAAATTTAGGCCGCCTAATTGAGCCATAACTTCTGCGTCCACAGTGGCCGTGGGGGGGGGGGGGTTGGTCACCATCGGGTTAGGCAGACCATCCGTACGGGGGTGGGAAGGAATCACGGGTCCACCTGCAGAAGAAGCAAAGGCGGCCTGCGCAACGTGGAGATGTGTTTATTCTCCCTCTACATCTATATTAGTGTGTGTGTGTGCGTGTGCGTGTGCGTGCACGTGCGCGTGTGCGTGTGTGTGTGTGTGGTATTACTGCGCAATAAGGCACATCACCTGCCCTCTGGGCAACGGGGACGAGGGTGGAGAAAGGGAACGAGATAGAGAGAAATAGAGAAAAAAGAGAAACGGGGGGGATTAAACTAGAAAATGAAAAGCAAAGCTTGGAGAGTTTTATGATAAGCGCCGACCTTAAAGTGTCTGTTTGCGTCAGAATGTCAGGCTAAATAGCTTATCTCCCCATGGCGCATACAAACTATCTGGGGAGGGGGGGTTAGAGCTTCAACACACATCGCCTTGAATACCAAACCCCTAAGATATCATTTGACATTTTCTTTAGTTAGCGACACGGGGAATCTCAAGGTATAGCCGTCTCCAGAGCAGACGGAGGTGCAGGCGGGCGGAGGGTACAGACAAACATGTCTGAACAGCGAGGCTGTCTGTGGCGTTGGTTGTCTGTGGGGCTTTAGGCAGTGGTGTGCCCTGATGTGGCTCTCCGTGTCAATGGCTTCCGACGATGTTGTCTTTATGTGTTGGCGCGCGAGGATGTGGGGTTATAGATTATGTAGACACTCTTTGGTCTGGACCGTGTGTGTGTGTGGGGTTGTGTGTGTGTGTGTGTGTGTGTGTGTGTGTTTGTAGGACCGTGTGTGTGGGGCCGAGGGTGTGTGTGTGTGTGTGTGTGTGTGTGTGTGTCTGTGGGACCGTGTGTGTGTGGGGCTGTGGGTGTGTGTGCGTGTCCGCGTGTCTAAATGTGCGTGAAGAAGCCGGGGTTGCTACGTGTCGGGGATGAAAGCGTCTCCGTGTCTCCTCCGGGGCCGACTGCCGGTTTCCAGGTGTCACGTCAGCTCTCCTCGCCCACCTCCCGGTCGGCCGGCGCCAGGTCACACACACACACACACACACACACACCGACAGGCATCACACACGGAGAAGAGGTGGCCGGCAGGCGGAGCGAGACAAAGATGGTGGGAACAGAGTGGAAGAGAGAGGGACTGGGGGGAGAAGGAGGAGGTAAAAAGAGAGAGGATGAGATAAAGGGAGGTGAGAGAGGGGTACCTCAAACCAGGAAGAAAAGCATTGCTCTGACTGAGTGACCGACTGTCTGTTTGACTGACTTCCTGCTCTCTATCTGACAGATTCTGGTTCCACGTTGACAGCAGAGAGAGAGAGACCTCATGCATCAGGTCACCCCCACCACGCACACACACATCAAGCCACACACAGTGAATCCCGCCCGCCGTCCCTCCCCCTCCCAGGCGTAACACAGCGAATCCATCACACCCCTTCCACCTCGCCGCCGCCCTCCCGCTCCGTAATGTGTTCTTATGAGGACGCTCCTACCCCTCCGAGGGGATGTGTGTGTCCATGTGTGTGTCCATGTGTGTGTGTGTCCATGTGTGTGTGTGTGTGTGTGTGTGTGTTTGTGTGTGTGTGTGTGTGTGTGTGTGTGTGTATGTGTGTGTGTGTGCGTGTCAGTTTCACTGCCACTCAAACCCCATTAGGGAAAGACGTTGACATAGATACGGACGGGAAACATCCAAACTCCTCGACACTAAATATAATATATTATAATAATATAATAACTCAAATGAAGGACAAATGAAACGGCAAACCCAGCGCATGCCCCCAGGGAGCACCCTCCATCTCCCTCCGCCTCCCTCACCACTGCTACGTAGAACCCCTACCGGACCCCCCCCCCGCTTCTCAACGAGAGCGTTCCCGTGGCAATGCCCCCCCCCCCTCCCTTCCCCCTCCCCTGTCCCTTCACAGCTTCAGCAGACCTCTAAAGCGCCTCAGTTCGTCTGTTTGTGTTAACTACCCCCCCCCCACCCGCCCCCCCCACCCCTCCGCCTCACAGCTTCTGCTGCGCGGACACGCCCTTCCAGTAGTCCAGGATGTCGTGTAGGTCTTCGTCCTTGGCGAACTGCACCTTCTTCCTCAGGGCGTGTCCCGCCGCCACGTACGACGCCTCCTCCCGCGCCGCCTTCCGGTGAGGCCGGAAGCGCTCCCAGACGCGCAGCGAGCTCTCCGTGGAGTACTCCGGGCTGGACGAGTAGCCCGAGTTGTGGTTCTGCTGGCGGCGCGCCGGGGACAGCTGGGAGTAGGCGGCGCCGGCGTCCCGTTTGGAGCGGCCCGACCGCGAGGGCTTGAGGAAGGAGGCTTTGCGGGAGGCGCTGGGGGAGTCGACGGCGCCCTCGTAGTACAGCGCCGGGAAGGAGTGCCGGTGCTCCGAGCAGTGGTAGTCCGGGTGGACCTCCAGGTGGTGCTGCTTCTGGTGGTGCCCTCCTCCTCCTCCTCCTCCGTTGCCGCACCCCATCCCTCCTCCCCCTCCTCCTCCTCCTCCTCCTCCATTGAGGTTGCTCATGGCGTTCCCACCGCCGCAGCCTCCCCCACCTCCTCCTCCGGGGCTGGGGTCGGGGCTGCGTGGCTCGGGTACGTCCAGGCTGAACACCCGGCCCTGGGCCTTCACAGAGCCTACGGCCGCCGAGGAAGACGAGGATGAGGCGGCGGAGGCGCAGCGGCTCTTCATCACGGCCGTGTCGGCCCTGTGCTGGCGCTGCAGGGGCCACGAGGCGTTGACCGGGGGGGGGTCCCGGTAAGGGGGGGACAGGAAGCCCCCGCCGCTGATCCCCGGCCGCTCCGACAGGGGCATCACCAGGGGGACGGGGCCCAGCGACGGGGGGTGGGGCTGGGCGCGGGGCGCGGCGTGGGGGTGCATTTTGGGGGAGGAGGCCAGGATCTGGCAGGTGTCCCCCCCTAGGTGTCCAGGGGAGAGGGGGAGGAGGTTCCGGGGGAGGGCGGCGAGGCAGGCGGGCGACAGAGGGGAGGGGCTGACCTGCGGGGGGGGCCCGTCGGAGGCGGTCGCCGCGGCGACCGCGTCCAGCTTGAGCACGTCGATGCAGTTGTTGATGATCTGGTTGACCTTGTCCACCTCCATGGCGATGGTGGAGATCTCCGAAGCTGAGCCTCGCCCGCCTTCCTCCTCCTCCTCCTCTTCCTCCTCCTCTTCCCCGGCCTCCATCCCGTCCTCGCCCGCCCGCCGCATGTCCACCACCATGCCTCCTCCTCCTCCTCCTCCGTCCCGAGCCCTCTCCTCCCCACCCACCACCCCCATGTGGACATCCATGTAGTTGCCCTTGCCCGTCTCAGAGTAGCCAGGGTTGACCTTCTCCATCTGGGGCAGCGAGGAGAGGCGGGAGGAGGTGGTGTTCCCAGAGCCATGCAGCATGCCCGTGGAGGAGGAGGCGGAGGGGGGCAGCTTGGCGCCGGCCGGCCCGGTATGGTGGTGGTGCTGGTGGTGGTGCTGGTCCTGCAGACGCTGCATGGCTGCCGGGTCGGTCGCCGCTGCCGCAGCCTCTGGACCGTACCTGGGAACCAACGCAGGAGATCAACCTACAGCTTCGATACCATAGGAGACACCTACACCATCACTAACATAGGAGACACCTACAGCATCGTTACCATAGGAGACACCTACAGCATCATTACCATAGGAGACACCTACAACATCAATCCAACCGGAGACACCTACAGCATCATTACCATAGGAGACACCTACAACATCATTACCATAGGAGACACCTACAGCATCATTCCCATAGGAGACACCTACAGCATAATTCCCATAGGAGACACCTACAACATCGTTACCATAGGAGACACCTACAACATCTATCCAATAGGAGACACCTACAACATCAGTTCCATTGGAGACACCTACAGCATCATTACCATAGGAGACACCTACACCATCATTACCATAGGAGACACCTAGAGCATCATTCCCATAGGAGACACCTACAGCATCAGTTCCATAGGAGACACCTACAACATCATTACCATAGGAGACACCTACAACATCATTACCATAGGAGACACCTACACCATCATTACCATAGGAGACACCTACAACATCGATACCATAGGAGACACCTACAGCATCATTACCATAGGAGACACCTACAACATCAATCCAACAGGAGACACCTACAGCATCGTTACCATAGGAGACACCTACAACATCATTACCATAGGAGACACCTACAACATCAATCCAACAGGAGACACCTACAGCATAATTACCATAGGAGACACCTACAACATCAATCCAATAGGAGACACCTACAGCATCATTCCCATAGGAGACACCTACAACATCGTTACCATAGGAGACACCTACAACATCAATCCAATAGGAG